>VZTU01008192.1:200211-246527 GCA_013400835.1 Zapornia atra
TCCAAATAAAAGAACAAAATAAGGAATTAAGCACACTAAGGTACATGAAGCAAAAACCCTGCAGATATTCTGGTAGACCAGAGGAATTTATGTGCATTAGGCAAATGAACAGAATATCGTCCTATGTTTAGTACAGGCAATTTCTGGATAGCAGAAATGCTGCTGTTCAAAGCACCTTGCCTTTATATGTGTAAAGAAAAGGCTGATAGTTTTGATTTTTGTCTTAAATAAAAGAAACAAACTTTGATAGACATGCTTAGCTACCTCTGGCAAATCATACTAAGTGAGAGTCAAACAACTCCAAAGATCTTAAATAAAAGAAACAAACTTTGATAGACATGCTTAGCTACCTCTGGCAAATCATACTAAGTGAGAGTCAAACAACTCCAAAGATGGCACTGGTCTCTGCATGAAGTCCCAATAGAGGTTGTCATAGTAAGATGATGACATTTGAAAGGCCAGGTTTTAAGAAAAAAATAAAGTAAACCAGACATTCTTAAAATTGCATTTGGGAGGGGAAATTGACTCGGCATGAAATGGATTCCAAATTCACATGAACCACTACCAGTTATGCTTTCTCATGGCTTATTTTTCCCCAGAAAGTCTCTTTCTAAATGCCAGTTTTACAAAAACAGAGTTTCTTAAGGTAGCACTACAACCATTAAGAGTCATTTCTACATGGGTATTTCTAACACTTGCTTCTTGGGTTTCATTAGAGAAAGAATTCTTAAACACTATAAAGCACATAAACATGGGATGGTGTAAGAACATTACTTCCTTCAATCCAAAGATCTGAGGCACTGAATTTTATATTGGAAACTAAAGAAAGATTATAGAAATTCCTGTGAAAGTATCTATTGGCAATGGTTGTGGGATAAATTTCCATGAATCACTCAGCATGATTAAAGTAAGGAGGAACTAGAGTGTCAAGTATGACACTAGATGCATATCTTTTGTAATATCCCAAGGTTACAGCTTCACAGTTTTCATCAGCCAGCTGCAGAAGAAAGATTTAATTTTTTCTCTGAGTTTAGAGTTGGAATTTGTGTTTGGACCTTCTCCTGACTTCAGTGCAAATTACTTTTCTATGTAGCATGGATAACAAGCCTTGCTAAATAAATGAGCTCACTTAAAGTTCACACGGTTTTTAAACTATAAAATGCCTCCCAAATCTTGGTCTAAAAAAAAAGAAATAGGTACAGAAATGTGAGATCTAGTCTACCAAGAGTTTGAATATGGTCTTCAACAAGATTTTTGGTAGATTCCTTAGCAACAAGCCATTCACTCAATGGTCTTCATTTTCTAATTCATCTGGAAGAGCAATTCTCTGTACTGACACAATTCATTGACTAGAATTCTTGATTAAAAGAATGTGACAGGGAAAATCCCCTACAAATCAACAAGGCTTTAAAAATGTAGCAACCATTTACAAAGTCTAGAAAGTCACTATATGAAGCCTGCTCTTCATAAAAAACAGGAAAGTTGGAGATATACGAACTATTATAGCTCACCTTGTATCAGGAAAAACTTAAATAACCTGCTTTGAAATGGAATAAATCAGCAGCTGTGTGCATGCAATCTGATGGTGAACCAGGAAAATTTTGCAAAATATAGAAACTCAGTCAACACAATTTCATAGGATCATTTGTAAATGCTAATTCAGAGAACCTAGTTCTCTCAACTCTACCTTGAACTTATTTGTAAATTCTTTGGAGCAGAACTGTCTGCTCCTCTGTCTTTGAATAAGGCCTAATGTGAGATTTATTTGGTTTGCAGTCATAGCTACGGTATTAACAAGAATAAAGAATTGCAAAACTTCTACACTAATATTTTATAAAAGTATTAGCAGAGGTGGGACCAGACCCGAAGTATATAACCCAATCAAAAATAAGCATCTTCACATGTGTGTTTGAATATAAAATATAAGATTATAGCCCATTCTTCACATACAGAGAAATAAGGAGGTTGTTAAATAACTGCCCAAAATTTTGGCTGTTGTAGTCAAGACCTATTGTACAGAATTAGATAGGTTAAAAATTAGTGTCTCTACCTTTGAAGTTACCATAGACTTAGACTCTTGCTTCCAAAGCAGCTCGACAGATAGTTGATATTTGTATATAATATTTCAGATTATTAACGCTGTGCTATAAAGAAACCACAAGGGTTTTTAACTCTACTTGAGGAAGCCTATAATCTTGTAAAATCATTGTTCATAACTCTGAAAACTTCTTTGCCACCTAAAATAGGTTGAGACACACAATCAAATGTATTCTCTTTGACAATCCTATAGAAGGAATTAGGCAAAAAAAAGGGAGAAAGATACTGACATTACGCCTATGACTACTTATCTCTTCTGTTTTATAGTTGTATATCAATAATACCTGTATGTAGGATATGGAAAAGTTCAAGCAATGAATAAACTTCAGCTTAGGCTTCAGAATCTATGGCACTGGATGTTCTGACTTAATGTTCCATGTAACTCCACTGCTTTATATCGGAATATAAAAGCTCAATCATAGTATTTGTTGAATGGCATTGAAAAAAAATAGGTAGTTTTTCTCCCTCTTTTTAGGCAATGTAGTTTCCACAAGGAATGTGTATAACTGCCTTGAGGGAGATACAGAAGCATTTGAGAATCATGTCTGTTTGCTTTAGTTTTCAACTGGCATCTGTCTACAGTAAAATTGACAGCTCCATCTGAAGGACCTACCCTGGACTGGAAAATTATCTGGTTTTAATACAGTTCTTTTGAATTTTATGAAATTACCATTGGGTAAATAGCTGCCACTTAAAAAACCTCTTATGGGATCTTGCTAACATGAACTAAAGTGAGAGAGTTTCTGGCAAACTTAAATCTCTCCCACCTTTGGGCCAACATTCCTGTCCAAATCGGATACGCCAGTGTGTTAAGTGTATGCAAATGTTCATTGACAGATAGACTGAAATAAGGGGAAACTTTGCTGTATTTTTAGGGATGAGAGCAGTGTTAAAAGTTGGCCAAGAAGTAATTAGGGCTAGGACCATATTTCTGACAGCAGCAAAGATTATTAAGAGTAGGGAGGGGAGAAGGGAGACGCACATGCATCTGCGTGTTCTGGACTTGGAGACTGAGTTAAAAAACACTCAAAATGGCAGGATGTCAGAGGGAATCACAATTTCTGCTGACTCTGAGTCCCTCACATTCTACCCTAGCTCCCCAGTACTCAGATCTCATAACTTGTCTCAGCCCCAGATCCCATATTTTTCAAGTCTCCTGTCCCCAACGTCTAAAGCACCCCATTTCAGAAGAGTTACTTTTCTCCTCAGTAATGCACCTTTATACCTCTGTCTCCTTAAATGTATAACACCTTAGCTTCCGTCTAAATCGACTCTACCCTGACAAGAAGTGTATTAAGCAAAACTCTGAAGGTAAGAAACGAAAATGTAACTGGGAACAAGCGTGTGGCTCCAGCAAGGGACAGAAAAAATTGTAAAGTAGTTAAATCCACTCAGTCTCCTCTCTGTTGTGATTCTAGCTGCTATCATGAGCCGGGTCAATAAGACTAGTCAATGGAAACGAAACCTCTGGATGAGTGCCTTGCCCACAGAAGCAGATTTAATATTGTGTGAATACAGAATGGGAAGCGACCGTTCAGGATGCACATGAGCATTCCTGTACTCACCACTGGGAAAGACTTCTGCCAGGTCTCCACTAGCTCTCTGCTGTCAGGAAATTGCAGGGAGGAAAGGAGCATGGCCTGTAGATGGAAGCATGAAATGGATTGATGGGTGAGCACCAGCACAGATGTCCTCTACTATTTTTCCATCTGTCACAATACCAGCTCATTCAACCCTACAAACAAGAAAGCCTCACAACAGTGATTCCACAGAAATAAAAAGGATGTATGCTCCATGTGCTCCATGGCTTTTCAACTGTGGTCCCTAAGAGTCGAAGGAAATACTGTCAAGGACTTTAAGAAAGGTGACCAAGAAATATGTTTTTCATAGAGTCAGTTCAGGATGGAATGGTCCAAAAGACTCCATATCTAAAGAAACCCTGTGGCACAGGCTTCCTCCTAAGCTGCTCAGAAGTCTTTGCCTGAAAGTTTCCAAATATTTCCAGAAAGCTGCATCAAATTCTCAGCTGGGTGGGAAGCCAAGCAAAACAAGGCCAGATGTGAGTGCAGTTCCCTGCTTCTGTTGCTGTCCTCTCATTTCCAAGCTTAGATCCATACAGAGCATCAGGGTGCTTCTGATGCTTAAATTCTATTCATTCTGGCCATTTGCATTGTTTTCAGGCTTGGACTGATGTGGCCTGGGGAAGGACAGGACATTCCCTCTGCACCCATGTTGTATTAGCCATTGCGTAATGATATTTTACAGGCGTATTGCCAGTTTTGCACCAGTCACATGTGATGGAAAAGAGACAAAGTAGATATTGCACTGAGTTCAGGTGAAATTAATTCAGATTAAATGTTAATGATTTTGTGCCTTGTGTTACAAAGTCTTCCTAGAATTTGATGATCATCTTTACTAGCTTGAATCATTTCAAAGAGAAAAGAGCATTAAGTCAGTAAGCTGACAATGAAAAGTATCTATCTGATCACCTGAGTGAATGCTGCAGTCTTTAAAATGTCTCCTCATTTGATTTACCATATTGCTGAAGCCATAAAATTTTGCTTTGTCACGGAAGATTCATTTGTACCTGCAAGGAAAAACAGTCAGCAAAACTGAACGGAAAGTCAGACAAGAAACAAAATTTGATACCTTCTTCAGACAACACTCTCACTGGATTCAGAAAATAAACCAAGATGTTCAAACTAAGCTTCTACCTTGCAGTGAGACAAGTCTACCATCACTGCTGCTGTAGCCAGTTTGCCTGTATGTGTGATAGACTTTTCAAAGCTGGGTGTTGGGAGATGTTCTGGTTTATCAGTGTTTGCTAAGCTGGCAGTGGTCAGAGCACATGTCAATGCACTTGAAGTTACAAGGAAATTACCTAAAGTGTGGAAAGTGCATCATGGATTACACAGACGGGTGCACGTTCAGTGATAGAAGTCTGCTTACTTGATAGGACACTTCTCCAAAGGAGCTAATAACGACCACTGCAAACATCATAGTAGTCACTTGGGAGCTCTGGCAGCCAACTTGAAAGGCCTCCTGGATGATTTTATCAGAGCTTTACCAGTAGAGTCACGTCTATTTTCAGATCCACGTAATGAAATGATTGGCAAACATGTGAGTAATGGTTGTCAAAAGCAAAGTACTTGCTTAGTGCTTTGAACTCCAAAAATTTCTTTCATGATGATCCATTTGAACATCATCTTGAAATCTAAGCATGGCTTTGCTGGATTGTTTTCTCTCTGGTTGTTTTCATGACTGAAGATTTCAGCTTACATTTGCAAGTAAAGAGACTAATGGCTTTGAATATGCATGCTAGAACTGAGATCTCATCAAAAAAATTCAGTTTTGAATGTAAATAAGAGTCACCCTTCATCCTTTTTTTGGCTCGTAGTGATATAGGAAGTGAAGCAGAGGAGCACTTCTTAGTGTTCAAATGCAATTTTCTCTAATATTTCCCTGAAGTGAGCAAAGAGAGTGCTTAGATAAGAAATGGTAGTGCTGCTCTGGTTGCAACCTGGCTGCTACAGAGAAACAACAAATTACTTGAATTACCCAGCAAAGGTGATCTGGTGCTTGAATTCGAGCAAGACCCTCTTACTTGATTACAGTAAGAAAGACAGACAGATCTGACTTGTGGGGAGTACATTATATTCTCAGTGCCATTCACAGCCATGGACTTTTGTGAAGTTGGTTCCCAGTACAGTGTTAGTGAAAATATGCTGTCATTACAAAATAGAAGCAAAAAGAGATCTCTGTTTGAAACTACCATCTATCCTATCAGACCTTCACGCTCTCTGTGCCAAAAAGCAATCTCAGCCATCTCAAATTATAAGAACAGAGAAGTGTATCAGTTTCTCCTGTGTTCTAACAACTCGTTTAACCATTTCTAGTTAAAAGTAGTTCATTACAAATCAGTCTACGTAGATAATACTTCTCTGGATTCCATATGTCTAAGGAATGACAAAACACTGAAGGCTCAAAAAAGCTTTTGTCAGATGTAACACTTACCCTGAGACAGGTCTGCTCGTTTTGAAGGCTTTGTTAAGGGAAGGACTTCTGAGCAGCACCGGGGCTCACCGTGATAACACGGCTATCCTAGCTTTTAGAGATTAAGACATTTGCCTTAGCATATCTATCTAAGAAAAGGACCTAATTAGTCTCCTCTATGTATTGTTGCATTTTATTCACATTTGAAAAGCTCACCAACACCAGGGAAGGAGGTACTGCAAGAGGCAAGAGAGCCAGGGAGCTGCAAAAAAAAGTCCTAAACTTCGCAAATTTTCCAGTCTGGAGCAGGATCTCATGATTCTCATCCCTTTCATTTGTTACCCAATTTTTGCTATTTGCAGACTCCTAACCATTGAAAATATGAAGAAATACTTTCCAAAGCTTTAATTAAAAACTTCTACTCTCTAGACAGTCCGGCTGTCGTTTAATTCATATTAACTGTAACTTTGAGGGAAAATATTTTTTTAAAAAGCTTAATAAAGCAGGTAACAATGGAAATATTCTGCCTTCTGTTTTGAATAAATTGTTAAGGAACAATGTTATCCTGAAACCTGAATGCCCACGTTAAAGGGGAGAGCAAATTTCATTACGTGATCCATCTATTTATTTTAATCTGCTCGTTCCTTGAAAAAAATGAATGAGAATTTAAACACACACGGCAGTTTTACAAGGAGCAACTTTTTTTCCTAATTATGTATTCTTTACCTATTAATCAGTGCTACAATTTCCTGTGACATTTAACACAGACACAAGTTATTTTCATTCCAAGAGTTAGCAGATCACTGTATCACTATACACATGGCACAAGCCTTGCAAATGTAAATAAATGTAGGCGTCTGGGGTTTAACCGCTGCTCTCGGAGAAATGTCTTTTTTAATGTGGTATAACTTGCAATCACACTGAATGTCATCACAGCTTTTGAAAGTGGGCAAGTCTTCATGCAAACTTAATTTTTCACAGAAAAAAAAAAAAGTCTTGGCATTTGTGCAAAAATAATGAAGCCCATAAAAGAGGAAAGAAAGGAATGTAGCTAATAATCCTATTTATGTTCTTATGCACTCGTTTCATTTACTAGAAATAGCATGACTAAATTCTAATAAATAAATATACTAATTGGTCATTGGAAATGCAAATTTCAACAACAGTCTTTAATGCAGTATAATAAAACCCATTACAAGCACCAGCTTTGTAGATGCTTTGATTGTAAATAAGAGATTAGTTTTAAATTCAAATGTGCTGAACAGGTTGGCATAATTTCAGGTAGCAGTGTATTTAGGCTGCTTGCCAATCTGTAGGAAGAGCAGATATATTAATATCTGCACTGTTTCTACTCTCATATATTCAGTCTGAGTATTTGCTATTTGCTACATTAAATTATATTGGGTGGCAGACATAAATATGGTTTTCGTCTTCCAGTTCCTAGCAGATCACTTTTCTTAGTTTTAGTAGATTCCATGGGGCCATATTGTCTCAGAGCTTGTTTTGCTTTTCCAACATGTCCAAATACCCTACCTTGATGGCCACAGGTTAAGACACCTTCCCTCTGAAAATCAAAAAAAGAAGAATATGTCATTTCCCTTGCATCTGGGATGTTGGGAATGCGTGCCTTCACCATCCTTCATTTTCTCTTTCAGTGATATTGTCCATCCCAATTTCCAGTAAACCAATGAGCAAATCTCTCCCTTGGAAAATCTGCAGATGGTCTCAACTATCCTAACTCCATGCCAGTTTACATTGGCCAAGGGTGTAATCCCGGACTAACATGACTTCAATTACCACTGAGAAAGGATATATGTGTGATGTCACCTGGGTAGACAAAGATCTTGGTCCTACAACATGCAAGACAGTAGAATTTTTGACCACTGTACCAAAGGGAGAAAATCAAGCACTTAAATGTGGACAGGGACACAACAATGTGATTTATAGTAATGTTCTTCACTAATCTTTACTGGGTTTAAGACTTTTGTCCTTCCAGACTGTATTTCCATGAGTCCAAACTTTTACCCAGAAGCATCCATGGGAGAGGAGTATCTCACAGAGCAGTTAACAAAAAGTACCTCATTAGCCTGAGATACTTTTTGATGAGCTGTTGCCCTGCTCATGGTTTATCAGGTGATGCTAGAGACTTTTGAGCTTTCCCAGCCTCAGCCACCCATCTCCCTAAGATGAAGAATTTAGTTGACACTTGGGTAAATATAATTGATGAGTTTTACCTCATCAGATTTTTCTAAAGGACATGACAGCCTAAGCTGTAAATCACAATTGTGTATATTTTAGCTGTTTATACCTCATCATTAAATAATAAATAAACAAATGCAGCTGGCTCCAAACCACTACCTGTTGTGGAGCTAATCGATGTGACCACATGTTGCTACTACTGGTTTCCTTTCCAATCCCCTCACCTTAATTATTGTCTCACATACCCACTTGTTGCATCATGCCTTAAATTAATTGTAAATTCTTTGGTACTGGGAGTGTTTCCAGTTCTGCTTTAGCACAC
Organism: Zapornia atra; assembly: GCA_013400835.1. Lineage (NCBI taxonomy): Eukaryota > Metazoa > Chordata > Aves > Gruiformes > Rallidae > Zapornia > Zapornia atra. The sequence continues at coordinate 208,823 of VZTU01008192.1, forward strand.
CCTCAAGCACAGTAGTCTGAGTAGGACCTGAGGGACATTTGTAAAAGGAATAATTAGTACTGAAATTGGGATGCTTTGGCCTAAAGGGGAAAAGCCACAACAAGGACATTGATGTCTGAAAAGAAGTCTCTTTTCCTAAAATAAAAAAGGACTGAGTGGCATCTACAAGGGATGATATATCACAGTGGCAGATCTTTTTGATACACAAGTGAGCACAGTACCCGAGACAGACAGCTTTGACATGCTGCAAACACTTTGTGGCAAGCCACCACCCCTTCTTGTCTCCAATAGCAGACAGTTACCTTCTTTACTTTGAATTTTCCCTCACATTCCTTTATGACATGCAAGTTTCCTCAGGAATTTCCATGGCCAAGTCCCAACAAAAGTCTGGGCACCTTGAGGAAATCCCAGTCTACAAGGACCCAGTATTTTTCCTCTCTCTACCTTGAAAGAGCAGTAGAGCTTCCATGGTGCCTAGGCTGCCTAAGAAACACCCTTTCAGCAGCATTTTGAGAATATTGAGGTTGTTTCTTCATAGGAAGGAATGATGACTTTTAACTGGCTTGTGGTAAACTTTGGTTTTGGTGGGATCCAAAGGACAAGCTCCAGTTTTACAGACCTTGGACACTTGTGTTTGATGCTTTTATTATAACCTATAGCAAACTGATCAACACTCCTGCATTTTTTATAAACTGAACACTGTGTGAAGTGGTTGTATAGTTTGGTTAATCATCTAGATCTCCCTACTGGGCGTTTTTCATTCTGCAGCATTGTCTTTAGCAATCCAAAGATCTTTTATACACATTTATCAATTATTTATGAAAAGAGTACTTAGCTGTACTATGACAGATCCAGAGACCAAAATTCATCACTCATGAAAGTAAGTTAAGCCATTTGTACTTCAGTAGAGACCTGCCTCCTTTATGCTACCGCTGCATTAGACTGCCAGCCATGAATATGGTGGACTGATATTAATAAATTATCTTAATGACTGTTGCTAGCTGGAACAGTAGTTTGCAAATTTCCTGAACACATGCACAGGCAAAATTTCCACGAGGTTTTACATTTTTGATGTTTTATTTCACATATCCCGCCCCACATGAATTATTCATCTCTAGCTTTGCCTTGTCCCTTTCTCTTAGTTAAGACTTGCTGATGCCAACAAATAAAATGTGATTCAGCCCTTCAGGGTGTCAAGAGGGCAGACTGGGACTGGCTCTAGTCCACCCACTGTCATTGCAACCTGCTGTGTTTGTGCAATAATTTAGCTTTGAGGCTAAAACTGCCAGACTAGATATTTCCAAGGTAGTACCATATTAATGATCATATAACACACTTCCCAATTCTGTCCCAGGAGACCTTTTCAAAGTTGTTTTATGAGAGACTAGGGAGATCTATTAATGAGTGAAGTAATTGTTACCTGTGGGCACAGATTTAGAACGACTTCATGCTTCAGATTCCAAAAGCATAGATGTCTTTGTTACAACCGTGTTGTGTGCAGCAAACAAAAGGGATGCTCACCAGAATCAGAGATATGAGTGCTAGACTGCACAGTATTTTTTTTCACACTCAAAAAAAAAAATCACTCAGATAAACAGAAGATTTGGTATCATAAGCTCTTGTAACAAAACCAAAATCAAAACAATAAGTGGAGTAATTTTCTATAAAATGAGCATGATGAAATCTACAATATGTTGTTTATTTGCAAGCATACACATTAAATTAAACTACATTTCCTGTTTAATTTACAGTATTAAACAAAGGCACAATATCAGATCCCGATTCCACTGTGCTAATTCAGGATGTGCTCACTTTTGTTTTATTTCCAATATGTGGTTCTTAGTGTAACCTAGTGTGCTAATCTGGTGTATTTATATAGCTACACACATATTCATGAGATGATATTACATAATTACAGTATAATCTATTTCAGCATAGCCTTTTTGCACAAGGCCAGCAGCACAAAAGACTGATAATTCTCAAATGGCCATGTGGCAATCTAATGTGATGATCTTCTTTAGTTCTTTGGGGTTCCTTGCAGAGTTCAGTAGTATCCCTGCTCCATCGCTGGGCAGACTAGAGGACAGGGAGGAGGCTGAGGGCTGTGGATAATAGCATGGCTTGTACTATTCGTGTTCTCTGTTTCCCACGGTCCACAGGGGGCAAATAAAACTCAGGTGCCCTGAACATGCTGAGAAGCTGTGAAGCACAAAGGTAGCTCAGAGGTTTGTGTGTCAGGATCTGGTCCCCAAAAATCACATAAAGAGAGGGAAAAAACCACACTGATAAGAATCCTTGCTTTTCTTTTTACCTCATCTCTGTGTTTAGTGGGCTTTACTGAAATGATGGGACTATCAAGAAATGATGTAACACAACAAGCATGTGTATGAACACGCATGCAAAAGCTTTCTTTCCAGGTTCCTCCTTTGTGAATGTGAAAATGAGACATCCCTCATTGTCTGTGAGAAGTGGCATCACCACTCCACCCAAACTTCTCCACAATCCCTCAAAGACCCACAGCCTCTCTTCTCTCTCACTGTACTTTCCCCACAGAGCAGTTGAACCTCTTGTTCTCCAGCAGCTACTCATTCCCAAAGGACCTCACTGTCAGACACCCCACTGTCAGACACCCCACTGTCAGACACCCCACTGTCAGACACTTTTTTGCTCAAAAAAGTGCTCACTGTCAGACATTTTTTGCTCAAAATCAGGCTGTACATTTGTGTCATCTCTCACCCCATTACACTGGCACTGCACTATAATGACTGCAAGCTCTGGAGATCAGCAGCTATGCAGCACTGTGTAGGTGGGAATAGACTTAACATCTACAGGAAGCTTACTGTCTTCTCTACAAGCATGTATTGTTTATTCCTCTGGCTTGTACAGATACTATTTTATAACTTTTTTCCTGCCATTGTTCCAAACACACTTGTTAAACATGAATGGTATGGCCAAGGCACTGAATCCACAGCAAACCAGAAGATTTGGGGAGTGAATTATTTTGAAGATAGAACAAATATTTTCTCCTCTATCTCCACTTCCCCAAATCCCCAAACAGCCGTGAGATGATGAAAGAAGGAGAAGGAAGCACCTGGCCGCTTCTAGCCCACCATTGTCTCTCTCAGGAAGAGCTTTTAGGGGCCTCTGCTGTGCTCCCTTAGAGGAGAAATTCAGGTATCAGCTTCTCCAGCAAGCAGAGGCCCTTGCACAGGGGCAGGCAGACTCGAGCACACCGAGTGGGGAAATGGGTACTCACACAGCTGAAAAACATTTTTTTGCAAGTCATTTTCTCTATTCCCTTTTGGTTTCACTTCAGCTGCTTGTGGATCTATAATGGTCCCTCCTCAAGAGCCAGTTTTATCTTCTGGTGGTTTGAACAATCTAATCATCATTTGAAAGCCATTATGATGGGTTTCATCACCTTGAGGCACACATGGCCATTATACTCCTTCTGGGGTATCTGGACAGCAGAGTACAAGGACACAAGTCAGGAAGGAAAAGCTCTGATTTCAGACTAAATGCCTTCAGAAGTTAGTGACAATGGTCTAAGAAGTTTTTTAAAAAATAACTGCAAGTGTCACAGCTTAAGGTTCATTATAGAATATGCTTAAAGGGTTGAAGAGCTCTGGGTACCTGCTTGCACATACTCAATGGTTACAGTAAAGACAGCTAGGGAGGTCATTTAATGTGTAGCTTAAAGCCATCAAAAAGGAAAAAGATTTCTGTTCACAAAGGGAAGATGACAAATAACACCTAGAAAAATAATGTAATAGATATCAGAATCTCACCCAAAGCAGCAAGAAAGGTAATTACCAGATTCATGTCATACAGGAAACACGTGGTGTAAATTTTGCTCAGTCCCTGGTGAGATTCTACCACAACCATTGCATGTTGCTGTCTTGTGGATGTCTGATGAGTTAATGTAAGACAAGGTCAGGACTGGTTTATGGCCAAGCATGTGACAAACATAAAGGACTTTCTCAGTGTTCTTGAATGCAAAATGCACTGTCAGTAAACGTGGTCTTGGTGTAAAGCCTCTGAAATCAGGTATTGTGCAATAAATCGATTTGATTTTACAATCTACAGTTGTGCAATTGTTATTCAACTGATCTGAACTGGATCTCCTCTAACTAGCAATTTCATTTTCTAGAAGATCTTTCCTTCTTCAAACTGTATTTCTTACTTTTGCAGTAGGAGTTTGCATTTTATACCAAAAAAAGTAAAAGCTATCCCCCAGACCCAGCTGGGTCCTGTGTACCTGCTTACTGAAACCATGAAATTATGCAAGTCCTGATAAAACTGCTCCTGTGGTTGTGTTTTGGAGTCTTCAGAAACACAGAACACAGTGAGCACTTGGACAAGGTTTGCAATCCTTTCAAAGGAGAACCACCACCTACACTAGGAGACAGTTTTTAGAGCATTTTTGCTCCCAAAGTCATAGATTGTCAGGTGTTTTTGTAAACCTCATTATACATTTAGCTGCATCTTCAGTACCTAAATAGGATTAAAATATAACTTTGCTTCTTCCAGCTTTTTTATTCTTATTTCATATTCTTTGTTTTGGGTTTATAACATAACCACTTGCCTCAAATTGGAATGAAACTGGGTTTTTTTGCTCCCACTGAAAGATATGAATTCCTGAATGGCAATTTACCATGTACACTTTGGGGAAACACTGCATGACTTTTCATATGATTTACATTAACCTTTCATTAAAAAGGAGCGTGATTTGGATCCTACTGCATAAGAGCAGCAAAAGGTAAATCATAGTCTCCAGAAACCAGAGGCTTTTTTATCTGACTGGAAAGACTGAGAATTGCATTATTATTTGAAATTTTATCCCTCCTTTTCATATGTTAAGAGTACTAAGGTAGCTGTTGGGAGTAACAGAAAAAAGCTGGGGAACTGTATCCATTTGGGGAGGTGGAGTCATAGGGAGTGAGGGGTTCAGGGGCCCTCTCTTCTCCCATTTAATAGGATATCCAAGATTCTTGTAGGAAAAGAGTTACATTTCAGGGCAGACCCATTTGAACCAGCTTGCCCATTAGCCTGCATTCAATTGGGAGGATGGGGCTAGAAGACATTTTCTTGCCCGTTGGATTCAACACCAGCATCACTGGTTAAAATCTACAATATCCTCATGCAGAAATCCAGAGTAAATAGGGATATTGGTCCCTGCTGGCCTTACAACCTATGAATGTATGTCCAATATAGCCACTTCCAAATGAAGATCATCTACCATGTAATTTTCAGAGAGATTGAAGCCATGGCAAGGGTGGGACAAGAATAGCATCAAATAAAGGCAAATATTCCTGCATCTGCATGTTATTATTTCTGCCCAGAAAAAGGGTCTGCAGGTCCAGGACGGTGGTAGTGGGAAAGAACATCTGGTGGCTGGAAGGTAACCAGAAATAAGGAACATATGGAAAGGGGGCTGTGGAGAGGCGGGGATGGGGTTGTTTCCAATACCCCGTGTCATAACGCCTAACCCCAGATTTAGTAGGGGCCACTGAGCGGGTTTGTGTGGTGTTTGCCAGTGCTTTGTGTAGCATTATTGTTGCTTTGTTTTGTTTCTAAGGAGAATTACAATCTGTTACTATATTAAATACTTTTTTTTTTGTTACGTGTGTTTCTCTTCTGCTGTGAGGCATGGTTTTGGGCTTCAGAAATAATTTTCAGATTCAGGAGGGTGGAAGAGCCAAGGAAATGTTTGCCTACATTATCTGGGAACTACATGACTTGCAGTTTCCTAGGGAAAGCTCTATAATTTGATTGCAGATCTATATTTAAATGTGGGAGAGAGTCTAAAGGGGACCTGACACCTCCACAGTAAAAAACTCAGATAATACAGACTTCAGGAGTTTAGAGTTCAAGGTATTTACATATTGATGTTTTCCAGCAGTGGTGCAAGCAATCTGACAGCACAGGATTTGCTACCAAATGACGGGTTTGGGTTGGGCATTTTTCAACTCTCATTTAAGTGCGAATTCCTAGACATCTGAATTTACAAAGGCAGGTCCACTGGATTTCCATTTGCATATTTTTGGCAGCAGTCCACCTCATTAATGCAGGAGAGAATCAGCCAATATAAGAAAAACACATATGACACTCAAGGGAATTAGAAATATATTGTTAATTTGACAGAGTGTTAATAGGCCCCCTAATGTCACCAGTTTTTCCTAGCAGTTGTCTGCAATGTTTATTTCTTGTTGGACCAACAAAAATCTTGGTTCACGTTGTAGACATGAGCTCTGCGGTGATGGTGGCTCTTTAAGAGAGATGTGTTCTCCAGGAGGTTTTCAGCATTTAATACTCCATTTTAATCAGAGAAAAGTCTCCAAGTCAAAGGAGGGAGGAAATCCAACTCTAACTTAAATCTCTCATGTAAAAGTAGATATTATTTTTGAATGATGCCTCCCGAGAAACTTTCCATTGACCTCTAAAGCAGAGAGGCTGCAATGGAGCGGTTATCAGGTTTAACTTTTGCGACCCACAGCTGAAATCACCGCAGACTACTGGCTAGAGGGAGATTAAATTCCGAATGTCCTGTAATCTGAAAGAAATATGAATCTAAGCAGCACTCTTTAAGAAGCATTAAAGAGTGTGTATAAAAACTTTAAATTCCTCTGTGTTAAGTTACTTGGTATTCCTTTGCCGTTCCTTATAGATTTATAAAGGACTACATCATTATTTTCGACCTTTTACTGCTAAGGGCCAGGAGGTTACAAGTTTTGCTCTAGTAATTACCTATCAGTCTAACAAAGTAACCTTAATTAGTGGGATTTTTTTCATACCATATATAGGAATGGGGCATGGTGTGAACACATGTTATTATGATTTAACACCTTGCTCAGATCTCATGTATATCCTTTGTCTTCTGCTGTCACCACTGTAATTAGGCAGTAGAGGTGCAATATATTCAGATTTTTGTCAATACCTGCCCAAAGCTCTAAATGCACGTGTGCTAGAAATGAAGGCTAATATGCAAAGAAAAGCTATAATGACCATTGGAGACACCGGAGCTCCATGTAGCCCACTGTAGTGATCTCGTTCTAGTGCACACGCTTCATTCATGTGATCACTCTGGTTTCATCAGCATGGATTATTTGCTTAGAAAGAACAGGGGTTTGTCTTTCATTTTAGTGCAAATCTGTTTTATCTTCCTTCAACCTGACTTTTGATTAGGAGAGGTTCATTGGTGCTGCAGACAACACTAGTATCTCATAGCCTGGGCATTTTCAATTCAATTTACACCGACTGATCAACTTCATTATGCATAAATCCCAAGCTGGCCACCCTAGGCAACTCCATACCGTGCTTCCCTCCCTCTGTACCTCCAGTGCAGAAGGGCTTGGGGAAAGGTCTTTTAACTGGACACTAGGGAGGATATTTTCCATCTTTCCCTGTCCCTGTACACTGGGAAAACATAGACACAGGTGTCTTGTGTACAGGTCACAGGAAAAAATAAATCCAATCTGCATCACAAAGTATTGCTAGAAATGCTCCTTAGGTAAAAGATTAGTTGTGGCCTGAGCACTGGTTGGTACACAGTTTCCTAAAATGTTCTGCTTCTTTCTCATGTTTCCTGTCTAGCAATGAGATCTCAGTCCCTGGAGATTTCCTCTTTCTGATACCAAGAGAAAAATTTATTCACTTGAGGATTAAAAGCCTTGCTGCATGCTATAGGTAACTAATCACAACTAATTGCATAACTCAGACGTTGACTGTCCAACCATCTCAGTGAGATCTTTTCACCAAAAAAAAAGGAAAGCAGGATAAAAGCTCTGATGAAGGAAATGGAATTTCTTTTTTTTTATTTAAGTCTGCCAAGAGACAGAAAGTGGGAAAAAGGCAAATTTCACTGAATAAGTTATTTGTTGTAAATAATATAATGTCATCTGCTTTCTTCATCAAACATATATTATTCAGCAGATAGCACAATCAATACCCTTATTATGTGACTGATCTGCTTTTATTAGTATTTGCACTTTTCCCTCAGTGTATTACCTGGAACTATCACCAGCATTTTACAACTGCTGCACCAGTAAACAACTTATTTCTAAGCTTCTCCATTGCAATTTTTGTTGTGATAAAATAACATGTGTGCCTGATGAAATTTGTGATCTACCAGTTTCTAAAAGAACTTATCTCCTAATTTTTTACAACCTCGTGGGACATCTTCCTCCAAGCCACCTTAGGATATAGTTCATTAAAGCTGTGCAGATGATGAAGAGCCATCTGGGAGGGAAGGGATGCTGCTACAATACATAGTAGGAGGATGGACATGGAATACACAGGATGTGCATGGCGGGGGAGGGTTGAAAAAGGATGAAGTGGCATATGGGAATGTAATCTAAATACTGGAATATATAAATTATTACAAAGGCATACATTAGGCTTTAAATTAAGTTGAACAATTCCTTCTATTAAGGACTGTGGGACTTCTTGAAAGTAAAGTAGCAATTAGCAAGAACTAGAGTACATATTTTACAAATAAGCCAAGCAATCACATAAACTATGGGGTTAGTAGACATCTAGATTCAAGTGACTTGTCTAACTCTTCTTTATAATTAGGGGTGGAAAATAGGCATTGCAAGGGCAATTCATCCTATCAAAGAAATCTAAAGCAGTCAGATGAACTGCACCTTATTCCTCACCGCTGGCTCTGATAGTCACAGAGGAGTCTGGATGCCACCCAGACAAATAGCTCAGATGAAGATCTCTGTATTTCCAACAGTTAGAACTAGGGGAGAGGAACTTTACCCCATGTATGTGCAAGTTCCATCAAACGCAGAGGAAAAATAAGCAGCAGAGGGAATAAACAATTTTTGGTGATAATAAAAGACTCATCCTCATGTAACTCCCTGCAGCTTTCATTTTTGTGATATAATATTTATGCCGCTCAGGTAGCTGACTGCAGAGTGAAAACTCTTCATACTGTGAGGTATCCTTTAATGTCATTAAAAAATTATAATTGTAAACAATGCATCACTTATTAAATACTTTTTTACTTACATTTTTCAGTTATAATAATTTAGAAATACGAAAAGCTATCTATCCAAGAGGTGTATTTTATCCTTTACTACGTGTGTAAGAGTCAGTGTTCTGTAAATATCTACTTTACACATTTTTGTCTAATGAGGACACAGTGAGAATCTCTCATTAGATTAGTGTCTCAATATATCCAGGTTACCCCATCAGCATAGTTTAACAAAAGAAATGCATCAACATAGGTACCTATGCTTATTATTTTTAATTCAGAGACATTACATTTAAAACACAGAGCTAAGACAAGAACTACTGGAGCTTGCAAATCTAAGGCAATAAACCATCTCTGAAGGTAAATATGGAAGATGATTTCTTATTGGGTTTTTTTTTTCCACTGGTTCCTGTGTAAGTAGCAATATATTTATTTTCCCCAATAGGCTTTCTTGCCAGAAAGCAAGATACATGGCTAAAAATCTGTGCAGGAGGAGAGGCTTTCACCTACTTCCTCCTTTACAAGTCACACATATGCAGCAGAGCTTTCAAAATATTTTCATTTTTATGGAAGTTTCCATAATATCCCCCAATACAGTATCACAATGCTTTGCACAGACTCATGCACGCTTAGGCATGGCACAGTTCCTAATCTGATTTTTACAAGTGCAACACTGACTTCAATGTGCTTATTTCAGATTTCCACTAAAGAAATGGAAGTTGGAGGTAGACTTCCCTCCAAAGAGTGCTCAGCACTGCGGAGTTCAGCAGAATTTACTCGATTTCCATTAGCACTTACTCAAAGTTGGCAACAAGTGTCAAAGAAGCTCCCATTTATAGAAATTAAGGTATTTAATTAAAATCTTACCAATAAAAAAGGGATTTTCCATTGTGTAATTGGTAGCCCAGATACTTAATCCTACTTAAAAATAACACGTACTCACACTTTTAAGTAATGCAGTGCCCTTTTTACTTTACTTTCAATAGTGTGTGAACAGTAAGCTCCCTATGGTTTTAACCACCAAATTCTTGTAATTTAAATGTTTTTGAACTTCTGCTAAATGTTCATATTTGTTCTTTACTTTGAATTTTATTATGTGATTTTATACTGTGAAGTTCCCTAGAGCCTTGTCAGGGTAGAGCAGTTTCCTTTAGAAATCAAGTTTTCATGAGGATTAATAAAAGAAAGTAGGCTGTGGGGTGTGGTTTTTTTTCAAATAATGTTGAGAAATATCTAATATCCCAAGTCACTTAAGCAGTTCAAGGTCAAATCCAAAGGGTTTCACACTACTCTTCTACCTGACGTCCAAGTCAAGCAATGAGTTAAGTGCTGTGTACAGATGATTTAGAGCCTGTGTAACAGCAGCTACTAGCATTATGAAGATACTCACATCTCCAGACTTCAGGATTTTACAAGGGAGATCTACATCTCATCCCCTAATTTGACACAAGGAGAAAACGAGTTACGGAGGATGATGTAAGAAGTGGCACAGATGCAGCAGGACAGTGGCTGTGAAGCTCCCAGGGCTACACCCAGTAGGTCAGGCTGCCTGAAAAATAAATTGTTAGAGTCAACAGACTCCACAGCTCCCTGTCAGGAAACAGACAAAACACTGAAAAATTAATCCTGACTGTGGAAGACACATATTTTGAATCAACACATCTTTCTGACCAGCGGGAGCTCCAAATGCAGAAAGACCAGCACAACACTGCATTATAACAATTACACCATTCATTTCCAAACTTACACCCATGAGCATGCTCACTGAGTTTCTCAAGGCGCTATAGCAACTTATGAAAGGATCGGGAAAGTATTTATTTAGGCATTGTTTAAACAGGACCATCTGGGAATTCTTTTTAATATAAGCAGAAACTAATAGAGAACTTACCCATTTGGAGGGATACTGTGCAGGGACTGGTGTGTGCTTACATTTTCAAATCAAATTGCCTTTTTGCTTGTTCTGCATACTAGACAAGTTATGAATCATTGTCTTTGAATAGTTTTATCTACATTGTGCTGTGCTGGATTACCTTGGGCAAAGTATTTTTAATCATTACCGGAGTGTGGGTGGAGCAGCAGAAGGCATCTCAGGAGTCTTGTAACATTCACCTCCTCATAACTGAAGACAATGTGAAACTGTGAGGTTCCTCTTTGTAGAGGACCTCCTCCTCTCCAGAAATCACCATAGGTTTTGGCAGAATTACATGCCATTTGGCAAGCTTTGTGAGGGCTTGACAATTGCAAGGCCTTCATCTGCCAGGGAAGAAAACTGATCCAAAGCTTAAGGAGTCAATTGAGAGCGTTCCCATGGATTCAATGAGCTTTAGGGCAAGCCTAGGTCAGAGATGATGCACCTTAACAAAGGATTTCTAAGAAACAAGTGTGACTTCATACCCGCTACACCCCATAGAAGCCAGTTTGGTTACATTCAATTCGATTCAAAAGACTGGCAGGGACCATTTACAGTGTCCTGGCCTTTCTCTCTCCAGGGTGTTTCAGGGTTGGGTTGTTTGGAGGTTTTTTTAAGCAAAAAAAGGGCTACAGAGATGATGAGGGGACTAGAAAATCTCTCATACAAAGAGAGACTGAGGGACATGGGACTTTTTAGCCTTGGGAAGAGAAGACAGAGGTGGGATTTTATCAGTGCTTTTAAATACTTGAGGGGTGGGTCTCAGGAGGATGGGGTCAGTCTTTTTTTCAGTGGTGCCCAGTGACAGGACAAGAGGGAATGGGCACAAACTTGAATATAGGAAGTTCCACTTAAACAATATGAGGGACTTCTTTACTGTCAGGGTGGCAAAGCGCTGCAACAGGCTGCCCAGACAGGTTGTGGAGTCTCTTTTGTGGATTTAAAACCCACCTGGACAGGATCCTGTGCAACCTTCTCTAGGTGGTCCTGCAGAGGAGATTGGACTAGGTGATCTCCAGAGGTCCCTTCCAACCCCTACCATTCTGTGATCATCTGGGCATTTCACCTGACACAGGAACAGTGCGAGTGTAGGGACCTCAGCCATTTGTTCAGCCCTTGCTTTCACCCACTGTCCTTCCAGGACACAGAGCAATAAAAGGATAAAGCTGTAGCTCCTGGGGTCTGTTGAAGATCATTGGTGACCCGGTTGTGCTGCATAGGGACTCATGTAGTGGATGGTCCGTGGATCCCTCTGGATCGGACCCATATGACCATGTATTGCATGGTTGTCTACAACAGCCAGCACTGGTCTCAGTGACCCACATGAGTGCCTGTTTATTTTTGATGCACAGACCCAGTCAAAATGGACACTGAGATATTTCTTCCCTAGTGAAACCTGTTACCTGTGTGAGTGGGAATGATGCACTGCACACCATCCTAAAAAGCCTGGAGGACAGCAAAGGTTAACCATCAATACGATGTGTGTCTCAGAGAAATAAACTTTTAGAGGTGTGATCTAAGGTCTTTGGAGATGTCCAGTCCTATTTATCACTGATGCATTTGTTCAATTTTTAATTATTCTTGTGACTAGAGCAATTATATTACAGCTCAAACCATTGTTCATCCTCCATACTTCATTTGCTGAGCTCTGCTGTAAGCAGATTTTTACCTTACACAAAAATTAAACCCTTGTCAACTACCCAGCATATAAGCACCTCAATACAGTGCTTGTTTTCAGATTCCTTTGAAATGGATGGACAGTCAACCACAGAGAAGCTTGTAAAGATGCTTAATTTTCTTGAAATTATGCAGCATTAAAACCATGAGGGAAAGTTAAAAAACACTTTCACTGCCTATCCATAACCCAAGCCAAGTGCCCTTTTCTTAGCCTAGAACCTTACTCCAAGAAGAGTCTGTTTACAACAGATATAACACAAACCATTGCCACCATTTAGTTGATAGCATCAAAACTGCAAATATAAGGATATCTGTTGTGCTCTTATTCTAATTATTATCCACTTTCTCCAGTTTTCTCCAGAGATTTGAGACTTGTTTGTTGCCGCAGACGTATCTATTATTAATCTTTAGGTAGTTAGTAGAATAATTTGCAACATTCATTAACAAGTATCACCTTATGGATTACTAAAAAGCATCTATGCTTCTGCTAATGAGCCCCGGTAGTACAATACTTTACATATTTTATAGCCAGACAATTATGTGATGCCTTGCTTTTATAGTCAATCTGAAAATAAATTGGTTTGGACTGAAAGATAGATAGCTGACATGAGAGTAGTCAGCACTGGGAAATCTTGCCTCCTGAGCTGCTGAGTTATAACTGCAAAGAGATGACATGTTTCCAAAGCGTTCTTTTATTATCCCTAAAATCCTGCAGCCCACAAAAAAATGCATGTTATTCACACTTAGGATAAATCATAATAAAGGCAAAGAAAAAGGATCCAGGGAGTTTCAGAACTAAGCTGTTCTTTCATGGGATGTTTCATTACTTTGATTTTAAACAGATTCCATCTAAAAATAGCACAGATATTTAACACCTGACCACTTAAGGTGATAATAAAATCAGCATTACATCAATAAATAGCTGGTGAAATCATTCATCTCTCAGAAAACAGTAGCATTTAGTATTAAGCTGTACATTTTCATGAACTGGTTGCCTCAATGAAGTCAAGACATTCACCAGTTTGTGTATGTGAATAATGCATCTGTTTTGCCTTGCACTTATCCAGGAAAAAAAAGTTTGACTCAATTCCAAGGTGTCCTTGAGAAACAACGCGCTTTTATTTCCTAATTCCTGTTTTTCTAAGTTTCTCATTTATCCCTTCTGGGTTTGCCCTCTCTTAAACTATCAGGAAGCCTATCACAAATGGCAGCAGCTCAGGCGCCGAGCGCTGGGCTGCCTGTGTGCCTCAGCACAGCTCTGGAGGGACCACCTTGAGGCGTATGGGAATAATTGCTCTCAATGCCCATTAAATCTTTAGCCTCCCCTTTGAGATTGCAACAAGGGTGCCAATTAATGTCAATTGTCACGGCGGTTTATGTGACTGGGACACCTGCCCACGACTTGCTGAACAGAGATCACCAGCTGAGACAGTGCAGCACTTGTCTGTGATGCTCCAGCATAGAAATAATTCTACAGGTGATGAAGCAGCATCGGCTCATCTCAACTTTCACTCATTCCCAACGTGAGTGAGACAGGAACAGGAGTTCAACTGGAGAGGAAGGTTCTGTACCACAGCTTGGTTCTGCTGCCCTCTTTACATCTTTCCACGACCTCTTGCAGCAGCAGCAGCATTGAAGTTCTCTATTTTGTTCTTTGCAAACAGACAAGAATCGATGCTTTGTTGGTAGCTGCTGCTCACACAGTTTTGTGGACTGGCAGGTATAGAACAAGCCTGTGGAAAAAAAACCCAAAAAAATACTTCTGTTCTGTGTAAAACCAGCTGAAAAACAAGTTCTGCAACAAGTTAAACATCTGGCTTTTTGCCTCAAGCTTCTTAGGCTTTCATGATGACAAGGTCAAATTGTTTAGACTGAAACATCCTTAAAAAATACTCACTGCCCACCACCACTCCGTATCACAAGAAGTATGTGAGCTCCATCCCATCACCATAGATTAGCCTTCCCATGCACTTGCAGATAGAAGCCCCCAAGTCAGTAAGGCCAGTCCAGTTCCAGGACAGTCCCCCAAAACCTTGCAGCAAGTCCACAGCAGGATGGTAAACACCATCTGTGGTGTTTTTCCTGCACAACCTGCTCCAACAGACAAAGAGATACTTACGTGGGGCAGCACCACAGTTACAGTCACAATGTGCACACAGAAGGTAGAATTCATGATAATATTTTAATTAAGGTAGTGTAACACTTAAGAGATGTGCAAGGAATTTACAAAGTTCCCAGATTCCTTGGTCCAAACATCTGCTCTGGCAGGCAAGGGACAGGAAAACTCAACAGTTTTCCCTGGATCTCCTCATCTTTTTGTCCCTTCCTGGCCTTCTGGGGACAATATTGGTGGACTGAGTCCACAGGCACTAAAACTATAGATCAGATTTAAAAAAAAAAAGAAATCATCATAGTGTATTTTAGGGACAGTAGTATATTTAAATTGGATTTTGACAAGTATGTAATGGGATGTAGGTAGGGGATTTTTTCCCTTGGGACACATTTGTGATAGGAGTGAAACAGGTAGATGTGTCTGTAACACAAGAAGTCCCAATATCAGTAATGTGTCTGTAAGACAAGAAGTCCTAATATCAGTGATGTCACCTATGTGTGTGTCGCCTATGTGTGTTTCAGGGCACCAGGTTCCCTAGCCAAGTGCACCAAATCCCACAGCAGAATTGTATCAGGCAGGGCTGAAGTCTGTCTTCAGAGCTCCCCTCCTCACCTTGGTGCCCACTTGCCTAACCATGAGAAAGGCAAGGAGAAATCACAGTGGTTTGATAAAAAAACTATGAGACCAAATCCTCCCTTTCATTACACGAATGAAATTGGCACTACCAGAGTGAAGGAGAGTAAACCTGAGCCTCTGTGTGCATCCCACAGAATCCTCAGACTGAGGGATCATGTTGTCAGCAAGATCAGCCTTTCCATGGGGTGTAAGAGATGGAGTTTCCCATTGGTATCACTGTGTTATCCTGTGTTATCCTTCAGCATGCAAGAAAGCCAAGAAAAAGCCAGTTTGGTGGCACAAAGGGCTGTTGTAAAAAGTTCTAAAATAAACTGCTTAAAGGATCTCACAGATTCCTTTCCTGCCCAGTATTTATTTTTACCTGTTAGCAAGGCCTACAGAAAATTCTCTGGTATTTATTATAGACAATAGGTACCAGTTCCAATGTCACAATCTCATTCTGACCTCAGAAAATGAATCAACCTTAGAAAAATTTCTCCTGCCTTTATAACTACCCTCAACTTTCTGTCCTCAGATGTTGCACAGCAGAGCTGTGTGAGGTTCGATTTGTAGGATTCATTGCAGTGCAAACCTAGTTTCAGCAGTGGAGAAAATGATCTCATAACTACGCAGATTAAGAGGATGCTTTGGGATCCCTTGGCCAAAAACCATTAAGTCTCTGCAAATTTAGCATTTTTAAAGAAGGCATGTAGTCTACACAGCGGTTCTAAATACCTTCACTTCTGAATTGTCTGAATCTGAAGTATGTTTTTAAAAAGTTCCCAACACTTAATTTTCTTTCTATGAAAATATTCCCTTTTTCCATGAAAAATATTTTTTTCTGTGATTGGCAGTAGGATTTTTGTTACTACCCTTTATTAGCTCTTTCTTTTTCCAGTTCCTGGGGCCTTCATTTTTTTGTTTGCTTTGTCACCAAAATTGTTTGAAAAAGAAATTAGAAAAAAAAAACACAAACCCACCCCACAACAGAAGGAATTAACTATTTAATTAAAAACGTAAAATGTCTGTGGGAAATCTCACTTAAGCTTTCAGAAAAGCAAAACATTTTAACCAACTCTGGTATCAATAGATAATGTGTGTTTATGTATGCACGCATGTGTTTATATAACATCTGAGGTGGCAACTTCTTTGGGAAGTGAATTCACAAATGAAACACAACTCATACCCATTTCTCTCCAAATCTCACTTCTCTGTGGAATAGCTGTCATGACAGAGGCAAGTTATTTAAGTAGTGTCTGTTCTATACCTTCACAAAAGCGGGCTATAGGTATTCTAGGAGTTATCAATTATTGTAATTTCTCATTCTACAGAGGATTCTTAACTTGCTAAAAAGGACAGAGCGTTAATCGGAAAACATCTCCCATCAGTTTCTGCTCTCCACAGTGGTGTATCACCCGCCATGCTCTGTGGTGCTTGGGAGTAACTTCCCACATCTCACCCTTTGGTTTCAACAATCCATCTCTTGGCAGTGGGCAGCTAATTTTGAGAGCAAATACGACAAAATAAACTAGTTGGTTTACGAGCAGAGGGACTTAACAAACCTTTGACTTCATGCAACCAGGCTCATGCACCCTGTCCTACCTACAGACCATGCTTACATTTCCCTTTCTTCTTCCTCATAGGTTTATATATTTCCCCTTTCTTTTCCCCAGATGTAATTGCTCACTGATTTTCAGCAGAATATTTGGCCTTGTTCCTTGATTTTCAGTGGAGCCTCTGTTAAAATTAATTGGTCCCCCAAGACTAACAACATTTGTCGATATCACCAATAACCTGTTACATCCAGAAGCAGATTCTGCCTGCCCAGGGGAATAACTAGGGAGAAAATTCCACAGAGAAAACTTTATAGAGGTATTTTTTTTACTCTTTCTCTCTGGCATGGGCTTTACTGAGGAACTCATACGTATGACTGAAGAGCTGTCACCACGTATTTAAACTCATTGCCAACAAGTTCAGCGAGATCATTTATTGTGCCACAGTATGAGATGGACAATTTTCTCCTTTTCTTACAATATATCCAGCTATTCCTTGGTCATATTCTGTTTCTAAACTGGCCCCATAACCTTGGAATCTGAATAACCCATCTGCCAGTAAGCTATGGAAACTGCAGAGTGGTAATGCCACCCTGCAATTAGTTGTACAATATAATTAGAGTATTTTCCAGGATTTCTGAGTCATGTCTTTCCAATATTCTGCAGTGAGAATTATAGAGGTGTTTCAGGCTTTGGTGTCTATGGGGATGAGATTCCTTTTGTGAGAAGCTCCTGAAAATATTTAAGACTGTTCAGAGCAGAATTAAATTTTAGTGAGATATTATTATACCACATTTGAGAATTCATGCTGTGTTGCAGGCATATAGGCACATTGTCATACACACTGGAATAAAAAAAATCCAAAAACAGAAAAAGAAACTTCTGAATATTAAATTTTGACTGTATGTCTATCAGGGCATCGTTTTTATCTTCTTACAAATCTAGATGTCACAGAGCAAATATTAAGAATCAGATGTTCTGGCTACATCTCCAGTCTCTGCAGATCTTTCCCATGCAGAGTGCAAAGGGTAGGGCCCATCCTCCACACAGTTGCATCCATTGTTTGACAACCAGGAGAATTTCCCTGGGATAAGAAAACTGCAGGCAACATGGAGAAGTATTCATCCAAGCTTCCATTTTCTTATTCCGCTGATGTCAGACTCACAGCAAATGAAAATGGCCAAGCTCTCACTTCTACTTGATAGGGGGGTTTGGTTGCCACCCCAGCAGCCAAACCTTTGATGGATTCCACAGAGCTTGTGAGGGATGGCAGAGACGGACGCTCATGTTCATTCTGTACCGAGCGCGGGGTGATGTTCTGAGTGCTGAGCACTGCATGTTTACTGATGCATAACCACAGTTTTTCTCATTTAGCCAATTGCCCTGCTCTCTGGCTGTGGGTGTGTAATTTGCATAATCGTTGCCCAGGTACAGAGCAGTGTGTGCATCCCCCTGCTCTGGCAATCAGCCACCGCTCACCCAATCAGGGATTTGCATAATCCCTTTGCAGCTCTTCCCCAGCAGCTTCACTCTGGATATGCAAATCCCTCCATTCTCGTTGGCTGCTGCAATTCCTCTCTGCCGATTGGTTTCTCTGCTGCATCATTTTTCAGATGTTTCCCAGAAATAAAGACGCTTCTTTTGCTCCTGATGCCCTTTTCCATGAGAAGGAGAGAAACCACATAGAAATCTCCACTGGTCTCTCCAGTAACTTCCTCTTCCATTCCGTCTTGAAGTTCCCTGTCCCACCATCCCACTCAGAGCAATGATCCCAGGCAATCTGCCCTGGTTGTGATTCCACCAGAAGATCCATGTCCTGCTTTCCACTCGAGCTTTGCAAGATGACAGGTACAGCAAGGTCCTTTGGGAAGGAGAAAGGGAAAGGAGAAGAAGCAAGGAAGAATACTGAAGAATTTAGGAATGGATAGATCACCTCCAGAAACACAAGTCCCAGTTAGCTTACTGTACTTAATCTATATAATTTGCACTGCTATTTCTGGCCTTTCTGATCTTGGACCATTGAGTCTAATGTTCCTTCAATATATAAAAGCAACTTAAATGAGGTCCACAATTCCAGTGTCCTTCGTGTGCAATTTAATATGTTATATAGCTATGAAATTTAGTATTATATATAATTATATGCTATTATATAGCATTTAGTATGTTATATAGCTATGAAATTTAGAGGTAAAATCCTGTCTTCAGCCAGATCAGTGAACAGTAGAAGGAACACTTTGCTTGAAAACAGTA
This sequence comes from Zapornia atra, assembly GCA_013400835.1. NCBI lineage: Eukaryota > Metazoa > Chordata > Aves > Gruiformes > Rallidae > Zapornia > Zapornia atra. The sequence continues at coordinate 227,920 of VZTU01008192.1, forward strand.
TTTTCCCTTTGAAGCATTTGAAATGAGTAGATGTAACCCCGTTTGCTTTTAATGTGCTGTACGAATGCACAAGGAAATCATGTACAGCAAGAACATGATGAATCATCCATCTAAGAAATAACATTGCTTACCAACACTAACATTATCCTAATGTTGAGGACATGGCTTCCACCTGGAAAAAAATATTTCCAAACTCAAGATAATTGTTTTGAAAAAAACAAATAGCATTAACTCGTACTGCTAATAGAGTAAAAGGTGCTCCCAGTCTGACTTCTGAGGTCATAGGCTATTTGTGATATACAACACCTTTCCCAAGACCTTTCAAGGGGAAAAAAAACCCCTTAGGAATGATGTATGGCACAGCCTATTAGTCTAAGAAGAGTCTTTTGCTGACCAGTCAAACAGTCGCACACTCAGATTCTCCACATTTTATGATGTCACAGAACACCATAATCCATAAATCTTTGGTAAATACCTACTTATCTCTAAAGCACCTATACATATTGTTGACAACATTTTTTTTTAGAACTGTAAATTCTTACTAGTTACAGGTATTTTAATGTTTCTGCAGCTCAGATATTTACTGATCTGCTTTGGGAAGAAATATGCTTAAGGCAAAATTTTTACTTTATTGCTGTCTGTAATAGGCAGATATTTTTCTTGCAAGGGATTTCCTGCAATAAATACCATTGTCATTCTTACAACTGAAGTTGTTGCCTTGAAACACCTTGTCCTGAAATACTGCCTTTCCAAGCCATTATTATATAATTACTACAGCTTTTGACCCAGTTACACAAAGCATACAGGATGCTGGTCTTTTCAGTATTCCCAAGGAAAGGACAAAAAAAGAAATAGGGGTTGTTTTTTTCAGGTGAAAAATGGTTAACTTAGGACTACCAGGACACAGGCACAAACCTCTCTGAGTTGTGTCTGAGGCTGTGGGTGTTCTGTAGCATCAGTGAACGCCCATGTCAGCAATGGAGAACAATTACAGAAAGCCACAGCAGAAATGACCCAATTACCCACACACCTGTAGACCACGGGTCTTGCGTGAAGTGGTACCAGGGTGTCACAGGCTGACAAGTCACTTTATACTGCCTGTGAGCACCAGCGTAACACACAGCGTAACACACAGAGGTTGAAAGGATGAGCTCAACAAGACCACTGTCTTCCATTCTCAGCTGGTATATGGTGCTGAAGGGGCAGCAGCAGAAACACCTACCAGCAGTAGGAAAAACCTACTCTGGTTGCGTTTTCCTGTTGCATTTGTGGAAAAACAAGCAAACTAGAGGAAAAATCCAGCAGGGAAAGGCTAGCTCAAAACAGCAGCAGTGTTCAGCCACTTCTACCTATGCCCAAAGCAGTACATACAGTCAACATCAGGATGCTGAGGATAAATGATCCTGGACCCCAGGCCTTCATAGAGTTATCCAAACCTTGGTATTTAAAATGCTTTATGAGTAGAGGACCGTGGTTGACATCAACATAAAAAGGCCTGAAACAATCTCCCAAATTAAACAGACTCATACACTTCAAAAATAATGACTTTAAGTCACTGAAAAAACCAAAAACTTGCCTTGAAGCCTGGCAAGTGTGGCAGATGAAACCCATTCTTTGCATAATTGCCCCAATACCAGTTAGGCAGTCCTAATACAACACTTGAGACCATCTATTTTTACTATGCTATATGGAAAAATGCCCTATTAGTGACCAGACCCCACTGCAGTTGTGCAGGCTAGTTTATTTTTCAAAACAATCTCTTCTTTTTCCCCCTCCCCCAAAACATAATCTTGCTGTTCATGCACCGAGATGTTTCCCTTCTTACTGGAGTGCTGCAGCTTCCAGCTTGCAAGCACTAGAGTCCACGCTCCTTAAGCTGCAGTTGTTATTAATAAAGGTCTCAATGACTGACAAGTCCCTACTTCATGCCTCTTTATTTTACCCATGGGAGACTGTTAAGCTGTATTGCTTGTTTTGTATACATTGATGTTCTGATAGCACTGGCCACTTCTATTTCAGCTGGAGTGGAAATACATTCCTTGTTGGCTCCTTATTAAACATTTGTTAGGCAATTTTTGTGTCCACTTGGAATTGCTTACTTTCTACCTTCTTAAACACCGACGGTCTAATTTCTTGACATCTTCTAATCTTCTCTGTAGTCTTCTGAGTGTAGGAAGAAAAATAACCCCCTTATTTATGTCTGATTCTCCCTTAACTTGCCCAGTCCTTCCAAAAATGTCTCTGTATAATTACTGTGCTGCTAAACCACCTCTCTAGAATTCCTTAGAAATTTACTTCTTATCTCCCTTGGAAGTAAATCACGGTTTAATCACCTGCCAAAGCTGGTATTAAGTGTCCAATTAAAAAACCAAACCTTTGCAGCTTATCACTTTATGTGGTAAGGAACAGGTGCGTTTTCAGGTGAATCCTGGTCCAATCTCTATTGAATTATCTGGTAGGACTCCCACTGACTTCAGAGCATGTGGAATGAGGCAGCTGGTGGAGGCTTTGTTTGGGGCAAGGACCTGACGGATGTCTTCTGAGCCTGGACAACTCCCCCAAGGCTCATTGAAGGCTGCAGGTCCAAAATTCCTAAGGATCCGGCCCTATCACGTCCCACAAGCACAGAGATGTGATTTTGCACGTTAAGTAGAACTGGAAAGAAACATCACTAGGAAAAGCTGCTGGAATGGCTGGGAGATCACTGAGGGGCACATCCTAACTGAATGCCTTAGTCACTGGCCCAGGCTTCCTAGCCCCACACTGGGATGGTAAACAGCTGTCACAGCAGCACCCACAGACAACTTCACTGCCACTGCCTGAATGACGAATTTGGAACAAAGTTTTTCCTGGTTGCACTGTTGTGATTGTCCCATTATGCGTTGAGTGCAAAGTCAGCAGTATTTTGTGCTAATTACACCAAGAACTTGTTCCAAGAAAGCATTCAACCCATGTTGTTGGGCATGTTGTTTATGCTGGAAAGCTGCTGATGTCTCCATTACTCGGTGGGAAAATTCAATGCTTGTGTGGGAGAGCAAAGGGAAATGCATAGCAAAATCCTAGCTCAGACTATAGCATACCTGGCCTCCTGTGCCAGGGAAACAGGGTTGGTAGTCACATTTGTCTTGCCCTTACCTGCCCGTGCTTTAAATCTGATCCCTACCTGGCACAGCAGAGCTGCAACAGTGCTTTTTCTGGGAATCTCTGTATCTGGGGAGATAGCCAGCTGGATTTGCTCTCTGTTGAACTGTAGGTATTCCATTACCATGCACAGAGAGATGATTTACCTTACAGTTCTGCTGTCCTAATTGCATGTTGCTGATGAATTCCCATACAAAGCTACGTGGGGTACACAGCAAGTGCAGCATCTCTTCTAAGTCCTTCCTGACCACAAGCACCCACCTGCTTCAGCATCACGTCTCAGTTGTTCTTAGCAATAAAACAATCCAGCCAAACTCCAGAGAACATAATCTTTCCCTGCACACGGTATTTCTGCAGTGCTGAATAATGCACTGTGCACTCTCTTGCTTTCAGGTATCTTCATTCTTTAATCTTTTATGTGATCTTTACATGTGATGTGTGATAAAAGGCAGTTTGTCCCTATCTGTAAATGGTGCCATTCCATAAACTGGCCATTTTGTCATAAGATATTCATACTCAGTCAGGAAATGTCCTAGAGGTATGTCAAAGCACAGAAGACTCTGACTGAATGGAAACTTAAATTCTTCTGATTCACTCTATTACAATGTACAAAGCCCTTTCCAGTCGACGTTGTTGCAAATGGATATGTCTGGGTCAGATCTCGAAGACCCTGCCTAAGGAAAACTCCTGCTGAACTCAAGCCCTGGGTGAGAAGTGAAGTCAGACCCTCAAAGTCTGCTCAAATAAATCAGGACTGATTATCAGTGAGTGATGAAATCGCCGTTTTTTGCGCAATGATATGTACACATTTGGCTGTTTGAGTTTTTTGTAGTTACATTCATTTCAGTCATCCTGTTAAATGAAAAACAGATGCCACCATCAAGTATTAAAGCTCACAAAGATGGATTTTCACATTTCTTTTAGTGAGTGTTTTTATCAATAATACACATGAAAAGGGCCTGGGAAGTTTTATTACATTAATTTAGCCACCATAAATCAGCACAGAATACAAAACACATTTAAATTACCACCTTAGGGCCAACACAGGAATGATGAAGTGTTACGTTCCAACCCCTTACCATGGATTTGGTGACAATCCTCTTCTTAAACATCAATGAAGTGATCACAAAGGAGTTAGGAGTGATGGACTTGGTGACAGTTTCGTTCTGCTCTTCCAGAGAAGACACGAAAGCAAAAGCAAACCTGGTGCAAAAGTAGCTCACCGGTGAGGGCATGTTACCATTCCCTGCCTGGGCCAGGGCAGAGGAGAAGACTGATCACTGCATGGTGTTTGCTCAGGCTTAGTGCAACACACACTGTTGCCTCGGAAAGACACCATTTTCCTAGCTGGTGTGTCATCCTCCAGAGAAGTCATCAGGCTAAAGGAATTTAACTGCTGAGAGCAAGCCAGAAGGAAGGACAGCACCCATGGGCAAGTGTGTGTCACCGCTACGGTGCATCTCCAACGTGGGGTGGGAGCTGCCACAGTCCCTGGCACAGAGGTAGGAACTCCTTCAGTTCATGTGATTGTAGCTGGTGGTTTTAGCTACCAAGCACTGGCAGCCCTGATTCAATCCCTACTCGGCTAGCCTTGTCAGCAGCAGCCACAGATGCTTTTGCTTTCCTACTCCCACTACAGCTCGCATCCCCCATCTCAGCCCTGCTTTACGGGAAGCCTGTTTGGCAGTATAATTGCTGCCATCCTTGTACAATTGTGTGATTTCCTCTTGTGAATTAATAATAGTAATAAGTAACATTATTGTTGGCTTTTTTACTGTTATCACTTGCTCCATCAGTCCTTTGCCCTTCCTATGGAGATGGCCAACAATCACTGCAAGCAGAAAATTGTTGTTTCATTTGTCATATGCCTCATAAAGCTGGTACTGGGGCCACCAGTTTGTTCCAGAGAAGACATGTTCAATAACTATCATGTGATCATGACTAACTGGTTCATGGAGTCAAGTTAGTGGTCTAAAAGTGAAAGGATTATTTATATTTTTTTGCTTTTTCAATCTCAACATCAATCCTCAGAGCCAGAGTTATCCCATTTTTTGTCTTTCCATCAAGCTGTGGTTACACTGATTTGTCAAGATGGTTTGAAATTCTTTTCCCTCGTCCTTTGAGACCAGTGGCTTCTTTGTTCTTTAATATTTTCCTCTCCTTGGTATATTTTAGGAGGGTTCTCTGACTCTGTCTTGTTAAACCTAATTGGACAGGACCTTAATCGGGGTGACTACATCAAATGTCATGTTTTCCTTTTCTCTGACCAGTACTGTACCCACCTTCAGGAGCTATTCTTTTGGAGAAGCTGTTTCTTAGGAAGTATAAATGTTTGGAAAACAAATTAGCTCCAAATGTGACTAGCAGCTCACCCATAAGTCATGGTTTCCCTATTTTCCCATGCTTTTTATTTTCTTGTACCAGTCAAAGGAAAGCTAAAAACAAAATAGATTAAATGTTTTCGCAACATAGCATCAAAGGCTATAATTTTGTCCATTCACATAATTTAAACAAGATCAGATTAAGTGAATACTTGGAAGGAACACATTCTAAATTCACAGGAAACCTAAGTGCTTCCGGAACCGATGGTGTCTGTGCAATATGGGCAGTTAATGCTGAAGTGATGCCACAGTGTGGTTTTCGGACAAAATTGTGAAAAATTAATCAGTTTGAATAGATCCAGTCAAAATGAGGGAACATTTTGTACACCAGATTTATGGGTATTGTTAAAACAAGCGAGATTCATTGACTGCAACACATCTCGTCAAAGAGCTTTTAAGGGAGGACGTGGTGCTTTCCAAACACTGAATGTTGTTCATGTAGGGTTGTTGGGTTGGGTTTTTTTTTCCACTGGCTCTTCTTTTGACTGAAATGCAAAGCTAATTTCTTGATCCCATGATAATTTTCAAAGTATTAAGTACACAGCTGAAGAAATATGCACCATGAACTAATTAGCCAGTGAAAACAAGTCTATTTTTTTCTGCTCATGAATTGTCTCAGCAGAATGTGACTTCTACAAATATGGAAGCTTGTAAATCCTAACACTTTGCTCATTCACAGTGCTAACAAGGAAAGACAAGAATTCTTTGATTTAATAGTAAAAGAAAGCTGAGAGCTTCCCCAAACCTTTCTGACAACGCTCAAAGCCCGCAGTGACACACTGTCCACCTCCTGTGCTGGGGACAGGACCAGAGACAGCAGGTCTTCTCCATGGCTGCTCAAGCCCAGCAAGCCTTGGCAGACAGCAGGACTGTGTTCAATTAGCATGGGAGCAAGACAGACAGACAACTGCAAGCTCCTTCTCGTGTCCAAGAGGCTCATCAAATCAAATATGTTACATCCGTTGCACTGGAGTCCTGGTGAGCTATTACGTCATCTGGAAGGAAAAAATATTCACATTTGGATAATCCAGATGCAAACTCGGGAGCTTATGACTGAAATTGTGTTTGAAGACATAGAATCCCATTCAGTTATGTCTTCTAATAGTTGCCTGGTTTTATACCTTATATATTCAGCCTTAAGGTACTCCACTTAAATGCCTTTGCAGCGCTTCTGAAAACATGAGTTGCTCTGTAAAAGCTAAATAAATACATAATTGCATTTCAGTAGCACATTTTTCTCCAAAACAATTCTTAAAAGCACTCAGAGCTAAACCCATTGCCATTTAAACGGTGCATAAAGCACAAGGGTTTTTTTCAGGGTGAAATCCTGGCCCCTGTGAAATCAATGGGAGTTTTGCCATTGACTTCAGTGGGGCCAAGATTTCTCCCTTGATGCACATGATATATTTTTCCTGACATTTAGTATGATGAAACAGCCCTGGTTCTGATTAGCCCAGGGTATAAATAGTATCAGTCAACTAGAGCAAAATTCAAATCAAACCTCAGGCATCTTTGCTGATGCTGCTTTGTTTCGGAGTCCTGCATACTAGTGAAGAGACCCAAATGGCTATTTGGAGTCAAGGACTTCATCCGAATCACTTTCTGTGGCTGTGCATTTAACAATAAATCCATGCATGGGGAGCAAAGGGTTAGTAATTATGGAGGCATCTATTCATATGTCTTGTGACATACATTTTTCCAGCGTGAATTCTTCATTAAAAGAACCCTTGATGTCTCACAGCTTGTTACCAAATTGGGCCTTGACTCTCAATATAATTTAGATGTGTTTAAAATATGCTTCTCAGAAAAGCTGCCTCCACATTTATGAAAACTATATACAATATTATTAGGAAAATATCCGCTGCTTGTTTTGATAAGTTTCATTTTTAATATCTTATGAACGATGAATATGAGTATATTTTAACCTGTTGCTTTATGTTTGAATCAGCAGTACTGCAGGAGGAGAGCAACACAGCCTGTCTTCTGAGACCATTCAATAAATTGCTTGCACATTGCACGGCAGAGGAAAATATTTCTAATCTTTCCCTAAAATTTGGATTTATTTTGTTACACAAAAGGAGAAGGGAAAAAAAAGAAAAAAAAACAGGATGGTGTCATCGGAAAGCAAAAATAATGGAGAGACAGTGGCAGAGACGAACAGATGTTAAATCTAAAGGGAACTGTTGTAATCATGTCATTTACTTTACAGAGTTAATCCACAGTTCCTAGGGCCTGATTGCGTAGTTTCGCTGGCCCGTGCTATGCCGTGCGTAGAGCATCTTCCAGACGGCTCCGGCACGGATGGGAACTCACCAGCCAGAGGGAGACAGGCACCCCAGCAATGGGGAGGCAGTGGCACCCCTCGCCTCCCCGACTCCTTCTTATCGCTGCCGGTTCATTATCTGCCTCTGCGGCACACGCGAGGCTGTGATGTTTCATGAGACATGATAGAGAATAAGGACCTGTTATTTGCCTGCTACTCAGGCAAAACTCCCACTGGCATCTATGAGCCCTTAAATAGTACAGTATGTTGCAAGTGGAATTGTTTATTGTGTTCAGTCAGAGCCGGCTACAGCCAGCTCTCACTACTGACTCAACTACACGAAAACTCGCCCTCCTGTCATCCCACACTGCAATGCTCACTGGGCCCAGTTCTGTTTCCACTTAAGTGCTGGAATAAATGGAGTCAAGACAGCTCCACCATCTCCTTCTTCTGAATCCCGGCGCTCCTGAAAAGCAATGAGAGTGCCTGGAAGATGGAGATGTCAGGTCAAACACTGTGTTGGTGGGAAAGGCAGTGTGATATACATAGAGCCAAGAGCAAGGAACAACCTGAGTGCCTGGGACCTGCATTTACTGCGGCTTGTCCCTCTAAAAACCAGCACATCGAACCCATGAGGCAGCTTGGGGTGAATATTGGCAGTAGGATTTTGTCTCTAGTGGGCCTAAGAGACCGTGCTGTGCGCTCCAGTAGCATCCAGGCATAGCCCCTCGCTGTAGATTCATCCCCACACATCTGCCAACCTCTAACAGCAGCTGGAATTAGGACTTACAGGTATCGCTGCAATTTATGAGTTCTCCTTGCAGCCCTATTCACACATTCCACTTGGGAATGCTGCACGCAGCAGGTAGTATTCTTGTTTAGCAGTGTTAAAATTCATCTAGTATCTCTTTTTTGCTAAGTGCAGGTAGGTACACGCTCTTGAGTGAATAGGACATGCTCCACTTGTGAAGTGTAGGAGCAGGTCAATAGACAACTTTCAAAAGGAATCATTTAGGATAATTAAGCAGCACATACACACCAGCAAGAGTTTATTTTGTATTGGAAGGCATGTGGTTAGGGAAACAATAGCAGTTTTTTCCCTGGAGAATGTTAATTAAATTGAACACCCTGGAAAACTGAACTATTCTTACCACAAATCTATAAATCAAACTGTTCTGTTTGCTTAATATAATGCTTTGCTATTCTAGTCACACTGAAGTGGGCCAGCCGCGCAATGCCAAGATATTTCCATGATGAGCACATTAGAAACACTGATTGACTATAGATCTTATGGATGTAAGGCCAAACCCGTATCTCATTTACTCCAGAATAGCTAAGATCACAATCTGGCCCATGCTGTTCAGATTAGTGCATAAATAACATGAAAGGTTTGTGAGTTCTCTAGCAGATGCATTATGTATTTGTTATTTGCACTGCAGAAGTCCCTGGAAGCTCCAGGAATGGACCAGGATTCACTGTGCTAGGTGCTGTACAAACACAGAGCAAAAGGATTTGCCTTTCTGGTTTGCCAAACTACCTTGGATACCTGTGAGCAGATCCTCATCTCCACTCCTTACTTCATTGCATGGGAGAGCGACACGCTCTGCCAGAGGGTACCGAAGGGCAGGCATTAGCAGAGTGCTCTACCTGGTCCCCTCCTCTCAACAGGACTCTTTTCATTAAAAGGTATTCTAATTCCAAAGCTCATATTCCCAGTTTTTACATCCTGGGGCCAAATTTTTAGCTGGCATAAACCAAGCTTCCCAATCAGACTGAGAGTGGCAATTGGGGATCTGGCCAGCTCAGTAGCAGTCCCTGAGAGCATCAACCCCAGCAGGGCTCAGTGCCGTGGTGGGACTTCAGCTGCATCACAGGCCACATCAAAACACGCTCCACACACGGGGGTCAGTGCTCATGTTCTCCTCCCTGCATACTCTGGGTTGATGCAGAACCTGGTGAAATATTTTTGTGTTTTCTTGAGTGGGCTGTGACTCAGGTTCCTCTGGAAGAACCTTTCAATTCCCACTACATGCAGTTGTCCCTCTTTGGAATAAAATTAATTTTAGTTCCAGACTAACAACTTGCTACCTACACCTCACTTAGATGAAAAACATTGTTTAAGTAAGGAAAAGATCAGAAAATCAGAAAATTCAGGTTCAGAAATGAGTTTTGCACGTGCTGAGGAAAAGAGTTTAGTATTTTTGTTCTGCAAAAGCAATGCACATGTGTGAGTGTTCCTGAGACAACAGCAAACTTTGGGAATGGTCACATACAGAGAAATGAAGGAGCCACACCAACTTTCACATGGGTAAATCGCTGGCTGTACAAATCACAATGGATGGGTATCTCTAACAGAGGTTCTCCTTAAATGGAAATGGTCCAAGAGATGGATAATTGGTAATGGTCTGTGGTTTGCAGAAGATTTTCTGGGCCATGTAGGGATCACAGAGTCTGTACCAGTCAGCAGAACAAAAAATAAAGTGATCTAGACCCAAAAGAGTGATAGGAATGCAGAATCAGGAGGACATACTTATACCCTGAGCCTCTTAAACTCGCTAGTGGCATGTCTGCCATGCCATTAGCTGAAAGGGCTCTCACTACAAGGTCACCTGCATGGCATTCCAGTAGTGAGTGAATTTAAAGGATTCTGGTGCCAGTCATGACACAAGGTAGCCTCTTCTATCACAATGTGTAAGCCCTGTTCATCGAACAATCAAAAAAGACTACTTTCCCCACCAGTCTCAGCGTGGCAGCTAAAAAGCTTTGCACAAACTTCTGCATCCTTTTCCAAGCAAAGCTAACTTGCTGCCTCTCAGTCATCCCTCATCCCCAGGCCAGAAGTGGAAAGGTCTCCAACACTTGATGTGACAGTGCCATTCAGAACATGGATCTTACCTTGAAGCAGCAACTCCACGGTGACAACAGATAGGCAGGAAAAGAGCCAGTATTTTGTGTCACCCCCAAAAAATAAAACTAAGAAAAAGTGCCAGTGTGGAACAAGGGCTATAAATAAGTACACAGCTCTCTCACAGTTTGCTGATCTTCGTTTGTAAGATAAATTATAAACCTTTATTTTAGAGCATGTAGATTTACTGGTCCTTAATGTATAGCCAAAATATGCTAAATATACCCACTGGAATGGTTTAGCTGCTACTGGGTTGCAGTTATTTCTTGTAAAAAAAAAAAAAAAAAGACAGTTCTTCAGCACAAAATACTGTCATGAGTTTAACATAGCTGGAACTTTCCAAAACATTTAATTTAGCCTCTTTAAGGAAGTTATTTTTAATTCTGTCATGTATTCCTGTTTGGGGCTTTCTCAGAAGATTCACAGGAGTATCTTATGTTAAGGGAAAGGACTGGTATAAACCAGGGTTGTTGAGCCAGCCATCAGTCACATCACAGGGAGAAATGACACTTCTTTTGGAGGTGTTTAACCCCTCCAACGTTGTATTGTTCCTACTAATAAACTGAACATTTTTGCTGATTTATAACATATAGCAAATATAGAAGCAATAAAACCCATCTGTGTAATTTATTCATTGATTTGGCCTCGAATCCAAGTGTGTTGTAAGTAGTTCTTGTCTGTGTGCATGGGTGTGAGAGAGAGAACAGCTCATCAGCTACGAAAAAGTCTTAAACTCACCTGTTTGAAATATTTAGGGATAATGGAAAATACCTCGAATCTCTTTGTGTGCAACCCAGCAGCCACGTCAGGAACGGTGACTGGTTTTGTGGAGTAAGTGCTGCCTCTCTGAGTGCTGTATTTGTGGTAAGATCACCAGATGGTTTTTTTTTAGGGAGGTCTGATAATTGTCTCAGTTTTAAAAAAAAATAAATAAAATAAAAATCAAGGAAGGCTGAAAGGCTGCAATAAAATAAAGCAAACTCAAACACACTTTATGGCCCCTGCTTAGTGCTGAAAACATACCTTGTTCTGTGGGTCCCACCTGATTGCTGCTTTCTGTAATACAACTTTAATTTGGAGGGAGCTGTGGTTTCTACCCAGAGCTCTTCAAAACACCGCGGATTCCGAGTCACCTGTTAAAAATCTGTTTTCCTTTAAGCTGCCCAAGGGCCTATCTCTCCTTTCAGACGCCAAGTAACCTTGTGAAGGAATTGTTTTCAAACAGTTGGTTTCAGCCTGTTTAAGTTTCTTTTCTACACCTCCAGCCACTGTGGATGTTTGGTCCAGGATCCCAGCGTTGCAGAGAGCTTCCCACCCAAACAATCCCGCTTGCGCGAGTGGGACAGCAACTCCTTCCACAACTTTATTATGAATGAAGGAGGGAGGTTTATGTGAGCCAAGTTTCTGGAGGGGTGAAGGCCTGCATGTGCTTCCCAAACTATCCGATCGCACAGCCGCTTTCTGGCCGGGAAGCCCAAGAAGGCTGAGCTGCCGAGCAGTGCTCCCTGCTCCGCAGAGACCCTCCGGTCCTGCTTTCCAACGGTCTGGTGCCAAACCTTATGTGATCCAAATGAATGAAGGGGAGAAAAAAAGATCCCAAAAACCTGGGAGGACAAATTAAATCACCGATGATATCTGACATTCAGCAAATGGAATTAACGGCTTAACTGAATGGAGATGGGGTTCCCCCAGAAACACTACTTTCTCGACAAGTTGAACATTAACAGGCTGACCGGGTCTGAAATAAGTCAAAGACTTTTTCTCCATTCAGCAGCTTTCTTTTTTTCCCCTGGCTGAGTGCTAGTGGCAACAGATTAACAGGTCACCGGGCTGGGTCTGAGAATTGCGGCCAATTACCTCGTCTTTGCTTGTTGCACTACAGTCTAATGGCATCATTTAACATGCACTTCTCTCCCAACACCCCAGCTGGTGACACCCAATAAAAAGAGTGATTGATTGATTGATTGATAGATAACTCTGCCTGGGTACATCCAGAGGGGAGCGGGGCTCATCGTTTCAGGGGAGAATGTCCTTTTCTCCTCCTTTTAGCTTCTTCCCCATCCAGACAGCGCGACCAGGAGCCTACACAGACTGCTTACTACGCGGGGGGGAGGGAGGCACACGAAACCCTCCGGCCATCCAGCCTGCTCAGCCGGCTCGCCAGGGACAGAGGGGAGAAGCGGGGCCGAGCCCGCCCGGGGAAAGCGGCCCCGACCCGGCGCCTCCCTCCCGCACCGGCTGCGAGTCGTTGAGTTTGAGCCTCTGCTGTTCCCCCTCAGACAGCAATTACTGCGAGAAACATCTGAATCAACACAGCATCATTTACTTAAAGAATTGACAGCCCTTCCACTTGAACTGGTTTAAATTAGTCGACGCCACATTCTTTTCCTCCTGTGTGTTTTGTTTTCTGCCTCTCTCTCTCTTTTTTTTTTTTTTCCTTTTAAATAGGAATATATAATTGCAGTAATTCACCCAGCTGAATGCGAAACAGCTCAGTGGGGGAGCGGGGGAGAGAAAGAAGCCCAGGGCAGGGCTGAGCGAGGGAGGTGCGCACCCGCGGGAGAGCCGCAGCCGAGCGCTGCCCTCCGCCTCGCTCCCCATCTTCCGCGGGAGGCTGCGGAAGGCTCCGCAGGTGCAGAGGGCGCCGGCCTCCACCAGGACGGGGTGTCGGGGTAGTCACCGTGTGCTTTCTGCCCGGCCCGCGCATCCCTCATGGGTGAAGGCTGGCAGCGGGCAGGCGGCCGAGTCTGGGGTCCCCCCGCACGGGCGTATCTACGGCCAGGCAGGAGCCGGGAGGGAGGCCGGGTCCCGGGCCGGCTGCGCAGTGTTTCCTAGCCTTGGCTTCCTCACAGAGACCTACCTTCCGGACATGTGCAGATGGAACAGCGAGCACATTAAATCAAATTACATACATGTATAAAGGCAGAGCCCTTCGTTGGCAGCAGGAGTGATTAAACGGAGAGGTTCGGGAAACCTCCTGTATGAATATTTCATCGCAAATGATGCGATGCCCCCGAAGGTACAAGAACCCTCCTTAATTAAACTGATGTAAACGTTGCCTTTTACTCCTTTTTATTTAAGGCGCGGGACGAGCAGGGAGACTGCCTGAGTTTTACCCTTATACCCGAGAGAGGAGCGGCGGCCCCGTCCCGCGAGGGGGGACCCGGCGGGGGCGCCAGGTCCCGCAGCGCTGGGCGCATCCGCGGGGTCGGGCGCAGAGCCGGAGAGCCCGGGGAGATACAGCAGCCGATATCCGGGACGGGCGATGCTCCCAAGAGGGCAGAGGAGGGCAACGGCGGAGGAGAGGGACCGGCTCTGCTTCGGCATCTGCCGCCCTGCGTCCTGACGCCTGGCATCTCCATCCTTTCCCCAGGTCTTCCCGAGGTCCCTCCGGCAAGAAAGGGACGAGAGAGGGTTGGCGGCCGGTGTTTCTCTCCCGTTTGCTGCCTCACAGCTCAGGGGTCACCCCCCGCCCGTCGTTTACCCCTGTGCCCTGGGGCAGAAAAGGTACCAGAAAGGCTTTTCCCGGCAGAGCTGCCCCCAAGCCGCGCTGCTGCCCACCGACGGCCGAGGCCGAACAGGGTGGTTTCGGGGACTGAGACCCTCTCCCAGCAGCTGCGGGGAGCCGGGGGTGGCTGGCGGGTCCCGGGCGGGACACCCGGGGCTGAGCCACCGGGAAACTTTGATCCGCGGCTGCACTGGTTTCCATGGCAATGCGCGGGGTAGCAGCGGGAGGGTGGTCCCCGCCTCAGAGGACACGGCTGCCCACCTCGGGGAGCCACCTCCCACGCCTTCCTGCCTGCCCTCCCGAGTCCAGGATCGGGCCCCTAGGGAAGAGAAACACCCACCGGGGAGAGGAAAGAGGCTGATCCCGGCAGGCCGCCGGGAGGGCTCCGCAGCTCTGCCCCGCCGCAGGGCCGCTCTGCCCTGCCCGCCCAGCCCCGCTGCCCGGCGCTGCATGGGCGGAACAGCCAAGGCTCCCCGCTTTGCCGAGAGGGGCTGTTTTTGCGGGTCGTCATGATTTGCCAGGGAAAACCGATAGAACAGCCCGACCCCAACCTCTCAGGACTTTGCCACAATGGTGGACAGAAAGCGGATTTCCGAAAGCCCTTGAGTCTGCCAGAGGCAAATTAGCTTGAATTTCCCAGCCGGTCCGACTCTGAACCCACGACCCTTCCCCATACTTCCTCTGTCAATGTCCCTGAGACACTTTCCTTCAGTCCCACACTCCGACCTTGACTTCTATTTCCACATATAACCAACCTACCTTCCTTCCACATAACATTTCCTTCCTTCCTTCCTTCCTTCCTTCCTTCCTTCCTTCCTTCCTTCCTTCCTTCCTTCCCTCCTTCCTTCCCTCCTTCCTTCCTTCCCTCCTTCCTTCCCTCTCTCTCTTTCTCCTTCTTTTTCTCTTTATTTCTTTTTCTCCCTCTTCCCTTCTTACGGGTTTTAGTGCTTTAGCAAGAATCTGGCTTCCTATTATTTTTCATTCCCCGGGAATTAAAATAAAATAACGTTATTCTTATAAAAAGACCTTCTCACGGTTTATTTGAGCAGCCGTTACTCTTCCAAATCCCGCCTTCCTCTTTGGTCCCTTTTTTCTGACTCTGAGCGGTGACACTTGGCAGCCCACAAGGAAGCAGGTACGGTTCGGGCTTGCACACCGCTTCAAAAAGGCAACGTGTTTGCCGGGACAAGGAGGGTGACACAGGAGATAACTCTCTGAGAAAGCCTTTATAATCACATTTGGATCCTGAACATCCCATCACAGCAAACGTCTTCTCCCGACATACGTATGCCAAATAAAATAGCCGTGATCGTGCGGATTATAAATGAGATCACAGGAGAGTTTATCTGGGAATATCTCGCTCTCACAACCCACAAGAATGCACTTTCTTCCCTGCCTCTGATACCAACTTGCTGATCTAAAGATAAAGTAGCAGCCGTGGCTGTATTCTCCGGCCTTATGGAGAAAGTCAGAACTCCGTGCTTTCTGTGAACACAGCAAAACCATCAAGGGGTTGTTCAAATACTGATAAAGCTCCGAGTGAAGCCCACGGAAACACGGGAATTCAGCAACTTCTTCCTACTCGGAGGCTGGATCAGCTGCTGCTTCCAGACGTTCGGGACTTGACAGATGAGTTTCCACATCTTATCTGAGTTTATTTGGGGCAGGTCACCGACATTCATTCAGTCAACACTTTCACTCGAGGACTGAAATTGTTTTGAATTCCTCCTGCTTTGTTTTTTTTTTCTCTTTTTAAATAAAACCCACAATTACAAGGGTGGGGAGAGCCGGTGAAAGCGAGCATCCCTGCTCTCTTGGGCTGTTCCTGTCCTGTCTGGCAATCGCCGAGACTTTCCAGAGTTACGTAGGTCAGATGGGGGAGAACTGGGAAAGATGGGGCCACCAGTTTGCCCTCTTTTGCAGGACACCCACACACCCACCCCCAAACACACACTTATAAAAACGTAATCCCAAGCAAGAGGCTGGCTAAGCCCGTGGATTCCTGGTGGGGCTGTGGGGCGGCTTTCTGCTCCCGTTCAAGTCCCCAACGAGTGATTTCAGGCAGGGAGATGCTCCGCTCCCACTTTATGGTCAGGTTGTAAACGCCTCCCCGAGGTTTACTCTCACACTCAAATGGTTAATTAAGAAAACATTAAGGGTTCAGTTTAAACCAACAAAAGCCAGGCAACTCCGAGCTGGATTTCTACTTGCCCACGGCGGCAACGAGACCCTCTCCCCGTCCCCTCCTGAAGCTGGGACCGCCCGAGAGCCTGACCTCCGCCTGCGAGCCCTTCTCATCCTTCTCTTACGGGGCTGCTGCTGCTCCTCTGCTTCCCTCCCAGGGGGAATCGGCACCCAGTGTCCAAAGCCTCCCCCGCTCTCTCCCCGAACCCTCCCCGGGACCAAACTCAGTCAGGACTCTATGTTTTTTTTAGGGCATCCTTCCCAGAATGACAAAGCGAGCAGCCACCCGCGGGAAGGTGTCATCGGATCTGAGTGGAGAGCATCGCAGGGGGGTGTGGGGTGATGTCCCCGCCTCTGCCCCGCCGGTCCCCACCACCCCGAGTTGAGGACCAGGATGTTTCTACCTGTCCGGAACAACTGGCCGAGTTTCCTCCCATCTCCCAGGGATGGTGCAACCATGTGGCGGGAGGACTGTGTGCCCTGAGAGAGCATTTCCTTCCCCCAGCTCCTCATCATTTAACTGACCAGGGAGGGGGGAGAAAATCGGCCAGTTTTTCAGCCTTAGGGAGAGAAGCAGCATTAATACGGGGGAGGCGACGTGCAGAGCATTGGTGGAGAAGCGTGGACTTTGTTTTAAGGCATCAAAAAGGGAAGAAAGAAAAGGATGGACACTACCTTCCAATACACTTGAGTTAGCTGGTGACAAAAACTCCGGGCATGCACTGAATGCATAATTACCCCCAACTGAAAATTCCCTATCTAATTTGATATTTGGTGCTCAGCAGAAGCTAGCCTTCGTAAATAATATACAAAGTAAGAAACCTAATCCAGCAGGCTAGAATGTTTAATTCATCATTATGCGAGCTAATTGGAAGGTGATTATATGGTAATTGCTCATTAGTGGTGTATATTTATCGCTGTACCTTATGTCAAGGCCATGGGAATTGTGTAGAGTCTGTTCTCTCATTTCAAGGATCAGTTTCAGAAGCAGGAGCAAAGCGGGCGAGATCAAGTTCTTCCTGACGTCAGGTCCAGCCGTGGGCGATGGAGAGCGGGTCTATAAATGCTCGTCCGAAGACCCCCGCAACATCCAGGGCTCTAGCCGTGCCGTGCGGGGGAGCAGGGGCTCCCTAGGCAGCAGGGCCGAGCGGCCCTATGGCGGGGAGGATGAGGAGGAGGAATAGGTGATAGCGGCAGAGGCAGAGCCCGCTTTGCCTGCTCCGGGGCCGGGGAAGCCACCTGTGAGGCGGGCTGAGCCCCGGCGGGGGAGCGCTGCCCGCAGCATCCGCCTGCTCCGCATCTTGCGGGGGGAGCCACGGAGCTGGGGCTGTCACAGCCCCCCAGAGAAGAGGGGGATGAGGGGAGGGGGCTACCGGCAGGGATCGCTCCCAGCCGACGGGTCGCCTTCCATTGCAACGGGCGCTGATTGCAAAAGGCCAATTAAAAGCCAGAGAGGGAAGGTGATTAATGGCCCTTTCGCTTTCAAGCGTGGACCACGGCCTGGGCTTCCCCGGCTGAGAGAGTGTCCCACCAGGAGAAGGGATGGCGAGGAGAGAGGTTACGGCTCGGGGTCAGGAGGTTCTCTAAACTCCCGCGTCCCCCTCGCAGCGGGACCCTTTGGAGAAGTAAATCAATGGCTGTATTAGCTCCGAGCAGTGATGAGCCGCTGATGGACACGGGAGCAGGGGCTGGGAGAATCCTGTTTATCAGGGAATCCGGTCCGTCCGGAGCTGCTTTGCCTATTTCCTACGAGGCAGGCAGATAGGCTGTGCACTAATTAGGGGGGAACCCGCCAATTTCCGCCAAACCCTCACCAGCAACAGCGCGATCCATCAAAGGAGAGGGAGATAAATAAACAGCGTTTCGAAACACAACAAAGGGAGGTCTCCAAAGGCCTCTGGCCTCACCCTGGTCGGGTGGCAAAGAGAGGGGTGCGCGTTTGAGCCGGCGGGGGGGCGGTGTGAATCCCTCCCCGTGGCGGCCGGTGCGAAGTGGCCGCGGAGGGGCTGGAAGCCGCCGGCTTTGTTCGAAGGGAAAGGGTTAAAAATCCGAGGCGAGGGGGGCCAGATCCTGAACGCGGAGCAGAGCCGGGAAGGCGCTGTGCGGAACCGGCAGAGTTGTGACGGGGTCGGGATCCGTCCCTCTCCGCCGCTTGCCTCGCCAACGGCGGGGCCCGGCGCGGCCGCACGGCACAGGAGGGAGCCCCCGGTCCTCGGGACCGCTGCT
>VZTU01008199.1:0-21263 GCA_013400835.1 Zapornia atra
GGAGGCGGGCGGGGGTGGAATCCCTTCCCTGCAGGCAGCCGGGCGGCCCCACGCGGGGCTCCCGCCCGGGCCGCTGCGCGCGGCCTGCCGAGAGGAGGCGCAATCGTGCGGATCGCGCGGTGTCCTTCGAGCGGCCGGGAATNCGGTTGGGTTTTTCCTTTTTTCTCCCATTTTTTCCTGTTTTCTTGTTTTTCCCCACCGCTTTGAGTGGCCGGACTTCTCTGTGGGGTCTTAACTCTAAGGACGGTACCAGCTGCTGCGTCGTGTACTGGCCGCTTCTGCCGCAGGTTGCAGATGATTTAGCAGACAAGTTTTGAGCCTTCTACGAAAAATCGAGATACGGGGTTTTATCTCAGTACAAAGCTCAATTATTCTTTAGGCTACTACTGCTTTTCTCTTACTGTAGGTTGTTAGAATTTCCGAAGTTGGAACCGTCATTTAGGAATTATTCCCAATTCAAGAGTTAATTTCTGTAATTAAAATATAACAATTCCATTACAGGAGATGCTAAAACGGAACAAAAACCTGGTGAGAAGAAGAGGGGAGTGAAGAGACCACGTGAAGATCATGGCCGTGGATATTTTGAATACATTGAAGAAAATAAGTACAGCAGGTAAATAAACTTTTTGTGCTGGCCACTATTTTGTGAAAAAGAATTCAGGTACAGAAATACTCATTTGAACACGTGAAAATACATGTAGCTTTAATCTCTCCTGATTTTCTTTCCTTCAGGGCCAAGTCCCCTCAACCACCTGTTGAAGAAGAAGATGAACATTTTGATGACACAGTGGTTTGTCTTGATACTTGTGAGTAAATATGCCTTCCTTCAGTCTAGAAAGATGTGGGGCCATGCTTTTAATCTTATTTTAATCTTAGTTTTAAACCACACTTTCTGAAATATGCAGTAAATACATTTATTGACTTTTCCTTACCAAATAACTTAAAATCCCCGGAAATGGTGTTTCTACCCATTTGCAGTATATGAAAGAATGGAAGGGTATGAACAGGTCATTATATTAGCAGTAATAAGCTTGGTGTTCCCATGAAATCAGATTTAATACAATTTTTTTAAAGAAATCTTAAAAGTCTAGCATGAAAATGATGCTGAGTTTAGAGTCAGTATAGGACACCCTAGAAACAGCTTGAGAAACCATATACATATATATGTATTAAAGCACATGAGCTTTTAACTTAAGAAAGTTCTAAGAGTCAGTAGTGCAGGTAGAGTTGTACAGCATAGCTTGCTGAGGCCCTATTTATGTACTGACCAGTGGAGAAGATTTTATATTTTCTGATAATGTAATTTTTTTAAAAAAGCAGAGCAGGTAAGGCCTCAAGTACCCACAAACAGTGGTTTGTTTTGAGGTAGGTTATGAATGTTACCATTGTTGTCATGTCCCCTGAATGGGGTAAACTTTTTATATTTGTGTTCTTGAGGGTAAGTGTAAGGACTTAGTGCAGTACTTAACTTACTGAAGTTTTTATAATACCTGGTGTATGTGCTTATAGTTCCAGGTGTTTTCTTCTTGATAAATGTTTTGAAAGAAAGAGATACTAGTTCAAAGCCATGTAAATTCCTGAATATGCCCCCCTGGCATTTATTAACTAAATCTCAAGTTTCTAGCTACTAATTTGGTGAGTAGGTGGGAGCTTCTGACTTTCCCAGTGACTGAGTAGCAGCTACACTCCATATTATTCCTTCTAATAGAAAGTTTTGTTACTGGACAAACTGATTTAGTTTAAAGTGTCAGTAGGCTGCTTGGAGATCAGAATCAAACAGCTTTAAGACTGAATTGTGTAACAGCTTGGTGCTCTTTTCTGTACCATAGTGATCCAGACTTTAAGAGGTTTAACATTCTTAAGTGCTTTTTATTACCTGTGTCTTATAAAGAAGCTGTAACTTAAATTGAAGTTAGAAGTACTAATGAGAAAACACTTGGATCACAGATGTTGTAGTTACAGCTGGGGGTAGCTGTATGCAAACAAAACAAGATGTCACGCATGAGAGTTCCCAGTAACACAGGGAAGACTGCATGTCATTGTGCTTGGGCAACAGGCAGGTTTTATACCAGAGCAGAACAACTCACTGTTTGCTACTTTTGCCCTTTCCTGTAACTGTTAAATAGGTTTGGAGTTTTCATTATAGATTCTTTGCTCTGAGGAATTCAAGTGCTGTATCCTGCACCTTGTGTTGCCATTTTGCATTGTCTTTTTGAAACCTGCTAGTTTGAACTTTGTGGTGCTGCAGCTCTGAAGATGTCCATAAAACAAAAGTTCCACTTAGGTTGTTTCAGAAATAGGTGACTTCATTGTGCAGATTGTGTTACTTAAGTGAAGTAGGTTCTTTCTCATCACATTCTGCATGCTTAACTAACCTATCTGATTTTGACTTAACTGACTTTATTTTAATTGGCTTAATCTAATTGGGCTTGCTACATGTCTATATTAACCAAAGACAGTGCTACTTTCAGTACTTAAACAAAAATACTTGTGTTGCATTTACTTCTCAGCTGTCCTTAGGCATAGGCACCAAAAGGTAGGAAGACTTGGAAAAAAGGTATCTATCAAACAATGCAAAGAGCAGACTGTACAGTTTCCTTTGCTCTGTTGGTGGAAATACCTCAGAAGAGGCTCGAATACATTGAATTCAGGTTTTTAAGTAGATGGAAAATAAAGATACTTGACGGAAGTGAGGGTGGCACCTTAAAACTGTTATTGTTGGGTAGCTTTTCCTGAGTTTTTTGGCTGAGCAGCTCTATCTAGCCACATGTTCAGCTGCTTTCTTGAGATGCTGAGTGCTTGCTGGCAGTTTGTTTTGAAAATCACCTTTCAAAGCTGACATCACCTTTAATGAGTAAAATTGGACAGCTGTACTTTAGTTTGTAATGGGAGTAAACAGAATGGTTTTTATGTTAACAGATAACTGTGACCTGCATTTTAAGATTTCAAGAGACCGGTTTAGTGCTTCTTCTCTGACCATGGAAAGCTTTGCTTTCCTTTGGGCTGGAGGGAGAGCCTCCTATGGAGTTTCTAAAGGCAAAGTCTGCTTTGAGATGAAGGTGAGTTGAACTTGGGGTTTATGTGAGACGGTTTTGCATGCTTAAATAGAATATTCTTTAAACTCAACAGGTTATTTGAAACTAATTCAGGTAAACAGAACTTTTGGAAGGCCTTGTCTTACGAAGTTTGATTCTTGATTAAGAAATGGCTCAGTTTGCAAAACTGCTTCCTCCTTTATAAGAACTATTTAACAAAAAACAAAGCTTACATTTGCCCTGACTTCTGGTCTCAGTTGTGAACCAAGAGTTTTATTTGGCACCTCATTCATCAACACTTGAAGAACTTTGATAGTAGTCAGAAGTGTGCTTGTATTTCCTGACAGTTACAGAAAACTTGGCTCCCTTTTGAAAAAGGGATATAAATTATCACAGCAGCTCAGTCTTTGAGTTTGCCCTGTTCTAAGTAGGGATTTGGGCTAGATGACCTCCAGAGGTCCCTTACAACCTGAATAATTCTGACACCTATGCATGCAGTCAATTTGAGTATTTGGCAGGTACTTGAATTTTGAGAGCAAGAGTTCTGCTAAATGGTAAGAATGGCAAAGAGTAATTTTACCTCTTTGTGAAGGAATGACAAGAGGATCAAAGCTTTGTGTTTGAAGTGGTGGTTTTGGGGGCTTTTTTGTAACTTAGCAATGCTAAAGGCTGCTTTGCATATAATGTGCCTGTGTATATCAATGCTTGTTCTGTTCTTTCTCTAGTACTTTCAAATCTAACCACTACTGTGAGGAGTGGGTAGTGATCCCATTCTCTTGCACTGAGTGATTTATTATATGTGCCTTTGGGTACCTATAACTTTGGAAGGCCAATGCAGTGAAATTGATGTCAATATTTATTGCCCTGTTCACTTTTAAATCATTTTCACCTCTGTCACCTGACTCATAGTTGTGGAAACTGGTAGGATACTGGTCGGTTTTTNTTGTTTTGTTTTTTTTTTTTTTAATTTAGTTATGTTGTTTGGAATCTGGCACCTTGCCCAGGAAGTCTGCTTACTGTGGCTAGGGAGGAGTGTCATGTTTTCTCCAGTCAATGTAAAGCATTTTTTTTATCCATTACCACATTTTATTGGCAAATAATTTACTGTTAATCCCAACTTTCATGACAAATTACACACTTGCTTGATTTCAATACAGTATTAAAAAGATGAAGATTTTTGGCCGTTGAGAGGGGCTGCTATGACTGAGTGCATTGAGGGTATATGGTACCTTGCATCTGTGCTGCCCAGTCGGGAACTGTAGCTGTTAGCAGCTGGTTTGTGATTTCACATACTTGAGTATGTTTTATTTTTGCAGAAGACTTAGCAAAGCTTTAACCAAGGCGTAAAGGTTCCAGATTTTACCTTTGTGTTTCCATCTTGTTACTCTCTAATAAATACTGCATACATTTTAATGAATAATTTAAAAATAGGTTACAGAAAAGATTCCTGTTAAACACCTGTATACAAAAGACATTGACATACATGAAGTGCGAGTTGGCTGGTCACTGAACACAAGCGGAATGTTGCTTGGTAAGACTTGAACATTTAATTGCTTCTGTATAATTTCATATGTGTTTGAAGTTTTAGGTCAGTTTTTCTTAAGATGGGAAAAGCTTAGTGATTGTAGTCTGTGTATTCTGAAAAGTGATCGTAGCTTGAATCGTTCGTTGGGCATGGTTCAAGAAAGTGTATTACTGGGACCAAACTATGTGTTCAAGCCTGTAAGGTTAATGTGTTTGACAGTTAATTCTTGCAGTGGTCAAGTATGAGCTGTCAGGTCTTTGGGAACATTCTCCACAATATTAAGGATTCTTCCTTTATATGTAATGTCATAAACAGGAAGAGATATTTTTGCCCTTTCTTAAGGGGTGGGGAATGGCATGGGATTTAACCGGTGAAGAAAAACTCCTGTATATAAGTAAAGTATCATCCCTTTGGTTGGGGGGGGAAGAATCCTTATTTCTAAAAATAGCTGAGAAGTACAGCTTCATTAGATACATGGGAACTGATCATAATGATGTTTCTAACTAATACCTGCTGCTGAGACATATCTTTGTGGGAAATGTATATGAATCGGTATGTTTGACATCAGCAGTAACTTTCTAGTTATGTATTTAAGTTCCACCTGAGTCCTTGTGTTTGACTCTTCCTGTTAGCTTGTTCCTTGCAGCTTCATCCTCAGCTGTTGCATAGGCTGAATGTCTGCTAAACTCCCTTTAAAATGGGGAGGGGTAAGTGCTACTGGAGGCTAAATTCAGAAAGCCTACGCGTTACAGGTATACTGGTGCATAAATAATAACGTCTTCGGACTTCAAAAATGCTTGGTCATGGTTTTATCTGGCAGTTCAGCTTTGTCAGTGTCCGTCTGGAACCACCAGCATAAGACTGTTAAAACTGGGATGGGGAAACAGTACTGTCAAGTGTGAGAGTATTGGTTTGAATACAAGTATGAGCTGTAGCTGTTTGGGGTCATAGCTTGTTTAGGCATCGATTAAAAACATTCTGAACTGCAGCTGACGTAAGTAGCTGTAAAGCGACTGTATTTCTAGAAGGTTAGGTGAAAATGCCTGGTTTTAATAAGCTTAAATTATTTCTTCAGGCGAAGAAGAATTTTCTTATGGGTATTCTCTAAAAGGAATAAAGACATGCAATTGTGAGACTGAAGACTTTGGTGAGAAGTTTGATGAAAATGATGTGATTGGATGCTTTGCTGTAAGTTCCCACATTTTCTTTTGAGGAAAAACATTTTGACTTTTTAGGCTGCTCTGATGTAAGCAGCAGTAAACTGAATACAGAAAAACTTGGAGCAGGACCAAGTGGTTTGACATAGGAGGTTGAAATAGCACATTATCAACAGTGACTGCTGTCAACATGTTAAGATTTCATACTCACAAAGAAATGTTGTCAAAGCCTTTTTTAAAAAATCAGATCTCAAGATGACCATTGATAGTAACTCATTTTAAGATAAAGCATTTTTAAGTAGTTCCTGTATGACGTCTTACAGAAGTTGAGTGAATATAGTCAATGTAGTGAAATGACTAATGTAACTTTATGCAGTGAGGTGAGTAATTTTATCCAAACTAACACTTTGTCTGAACACCAGAATTTTGATGGTGACGAAGTGGAGCTCTCATATTCCAAGAACGGACAAGAGCTTGGTGTTGCATTCAAAATAAGTAAGGAAGTTCTTGATGGGCGGCCACTCTTCCCACATGTTCTCTGCCATAACTGTGCAGTTGAATTCAACTTTGGTCAGAAGGAAGAACCTTACTTTCCTGTACCTGAAGAGTATACCTTCATCCAGAAGGTTCCCCTGGATGATAGGGTCCGAGGACCAAAGGGACCTGAGCAAAAGAAAGATTGTGAAGTAAGTTCCTTGTTGACAATATCAGAGTTGTTCAGATAAAGATAAATGAACAGAAGTGGTGGAGTTTAAGCACGCTGTTATACAACTCTCACATTTTTGTCTTTGTATCCCATGACTCTTCACCACCTCCCACCCCCAATGCCCCCCACTCAGTTTCCATTAGGCTTACTGGTCTAAGTGCATATTAGAGAAAGTCTTTGAACTAGTGTCTCAAGTATAGAACCTGTCGTCATAGGTGGTGATGATGATTGGCTTGCCTGGAGCTGGCAAGACTACATGGGTTACCAAACATGCAGCAGCAAATCCTGGAAAGTACAACATTCTTGGGACAAACACCATTATGGACAAAATGATGGTAAGTGATAACGACGACACTTTATTTGTTGCTCTGTTAGTCCCTTGCTGTAAACCCAAGGGCTTTGGGTGCCATGGGGTTCTTTGATACAGAAGAAATGTAGGACATATGGCCGCTAGTTCATCAGCAGCCATAAACATTTTTACATTGCTGAGCTGCTGCTTGTATGTGGCACAGCAGGATTCTGAAGCTTCTTGTGGTCTGATAGAAGCAATAGCCAACTGCTGTTGGCTGTTTAAGTCTTCGCATTCCTTTGTATGTTGAGGTCCTCAGAACAGAACATTGAGCTTTGAATTAATGTGATGAACGTACCTTAGATTCAGCTGTATCGATTTGCCTAGATTCTTTGTGCATAAAGCTCTGTCTCAGGAAAATGTTGGGAATTTCAGTTAGGATTTTGTAGCTGTGGCCTTGAATTGAACAATCCTTGAAGCGAGGTGAAAAGCGCTTACCAGCAAAGTCAAACACGTGTGCAGGGGCCACGTTAACTCTGGGAAATCTCTCTGTAGGTCGCAGGTTTTAAGCGGCAGATGGCGGACACTGGGAAACTTAACACACTGTTGCAGAGAGCTCCACAGTGTCTTGGGAAGTTCATTGAGATCGCAGCTCGTAAGAAGCGGAATTTCATTTTGGATCAGGTAGAAGCTTCAGTGAAAAACGGTTAAGGAAATTTGTTATAGGCTATAGCAGAGTAATTAAGTGGGATTAAAGTTACATTGTAATAGTAGTTTCATTTACTGGCGTAGTACTGGTTCAGGGGACACAAAATTGAGATATTGCTACAAATACTTGTCTGAATTTCTCTGAATGTATGGGATGTGGGAGGAATAGTGTTGTAACACGTGGATGTGAACTCGTAACTTTGCATTATGCAGCATCTCTATGTCCAGTTATTTGTAAACTTCATTGCGAGCTCTTGTAGAGGTGAAGTCTATACACCATAAGTTGACTTCCTTAACTCTTACAATGACAGCTACGTGTAGTAAGTTACTGCATTTTTTTCAGACAAATGTGTCTGCAGCTGCGCAGAGGAGAAAAATGTGCCTGTTTGCAGGCTTCCAGCGCAAAGCAGTTGTTGTTTGCCCAAAAGATGAAGACTACAAGCAAAGAACACAAAAGAAGGCAGAGGTGGAGGGAAAAGATCTTCCAGAGCATGCAGTTCTCAAAATGAAAGGCATGGAACATAATCCTATACTGTGTTTTAGGATGCTGACTATCTGTTTAAAGGATTAAGTAAACGTGAAGTCTAAAAACATCACTTTATCTTAAACAGTTGTACTTAAAACAAAACTGGAAGACTATTGTAACTTGTAGGACAACACTATATTGTGTTCCCTCTGCTGCAGTCCTTAACACTACTCAGTTATGCTGATATGCTTCATGCAGATGCACAAAGCTGTCTTGGCATAAAGTGCCCTATATAAGTGACATATTTGGCAGAAACTGGTATTCTGAGTGGAGGCTTATAAAAGAAAAAAAAAAGATATAGGCAGAATGCTTTCAAGGTTTGGAACAGTACTGGCAACTCCATGAAGACCTCTTTATTTCTTTTGTCACTGTTACATTTCTTAAGTGCTAAAATTCTGTAATTCTGTCCCAATGCTGAGGGAATGCGGGGGTGGGAGGCGGAGTGGGAGAAAGGTGGCTAAATTACGGCTTGGATTGTGGCGGAATGTAGATGCTGAATACTCAGTGTTTTTGCAATTATAGGGAACTTCACACTGCCAGAGGTAGCAGAATGTTTTGATGAAATAATCTATGTAGAGTTGCAAAAAGAAGAAGCTCAGAAGCTTTTGGAACAATATAAAGAAGAAAGTAAGAAATCTCTTCCGCCAGAAAAGAAACAGAACACAGGCTCAAAGAAGAACAAGAAGAGCAATAAAAATCAATTTAATAGGGGTCAGAGAGGACGTGGCGGATTCAACATGCGGGGCAACTTCAGGGGAGGAGGTGAGCCTGGAAATAAGCCTGTCAATCTTACAGGTTTCTGCACCTGAGAGGGGAAGAAAAAGCATGCAGTATTTGCATGGCAGTTGTCATGAGCAGGAACCTTGATTTCAGCTTCCATTAAGTGTGTAATGTAGGAGTGCAAAGTTAACGGCCCAACTTCAGAAGTGAGAGTTGCCAGAATTCTGGGCTAAGTTGTTCATGTGGTTCGAGGCATAGCTTTGAGTTTGTACGTTGGGTTTGGCACTGGCTCGTGTATCAGGCTGTACTGGGGGGCAGTGCATGGTTAAATTAACCATTTCTCACTGTCATGACAATCTTTGCATTGACAGTTTGCACTGAATTTGGATACCTTATTGCCATCTTTACTTTGAACAATGATTTTCATGCAAGAAATCCTTTGGGCTGGACAATGACTTGATTGAAGTAACTTTCTCCCTGCAGTCCCTGGCAATCGTGGTGGATACAACAGGAGGGGAGGCAACATGCCTCAGAGAGGTGGTGGAGGTGGTGGTGGTGGCGGTGGCAGCAGCGGAGCGATTGGCTACCCGTATCCTCGTGGCCCTGTCTTTCCAAGCAGAGGAGGCTACTCAAACAGAGGGAACTATAACAGAGGTGGAATGCCCAACAGGGGAAACTACAACCAGGTGATGCTTTGGGGGGCAGATTTATTGGTTAAACTGCAGTACTCGGGGTGACATTTGAATGTTTGGGTGGCTGTGAATAGCTGCAGACCTGATTGTGGTACTACACTAATCCCACGCTAACAGGGATGGCCTTCTAGTGCTGTGTGTCCCCAGAGCTCTGGGCCATGTGTCAGAAGTACTGATGCTGATGAGGGGTCCATGCTAAGGCTGTGCTTCAGTCCTCTTGTAGATAACAATATTCAGGGGGTGTGTGAAGGCTTGTTTGTGTTTGACTTCTGTTTAAATTTTCTTTTTTTTCTTCCAAGTAGTAGTAACCATTGTTTGGGTCAAGGTGTATCTTTACCAGGCATGTAGGGAACATTCTGGAAATAGCTCTGGAGAGAGTCTTGTCTTTTGGTGTCTGGTGTCAAATTTTGCTGGTAGAGACATACTAGCCAAGTAATTTTGAAAACATAATTTGG
Organism: Zapornia atra; assembly: GCA_013400835.1. Lineage (NCBI taxonomy): Eukaryota > Metazoa > Chordata > Aves > Gruiformes > Rallidae > Zapornia > Zapornia atra. The sequence goes on from VZTU01008199.1 coordinate 9,814, forward strand.
ATTGCTGAGGAGCCAGCAGATGGAGCCCAAGCTAATAAACATGGCTCAGGTTTGTCTCCGGCTGACAAAGAGGGGAAATGGAATGTTTTACCTACGAGCATCAGTGCCCCCTGACTGTACCCTAACTTGCATTGGGAGTTTTGCGGACTAGCTCTTCTATTTTCAGTTGTATGACCCATATCCTTTTGTCTGATCAGATAACGCATCCTTGTAGCAACTACAGCCTTTCCTAACTAAAAATAGGCAAGCTCTTGTATTTTTAGTTGTCCTGGTGCACTTTAGCAGCTGGAAATAGGGTGAGTCAAAACGGGATTAGCCTGCTTTCCAGACCACTGCCAACAGCAGTTGGAGCTGGCTTAGTCATTCTCGGGTTCTTGCCCCATGTTTAAGAAGCAGTTGCTTGGAGGGGGGGAGGCTTTTGCTAGTCTGATGTATTTCGGGGAGGCTTTTTGTTTGAGGTTTTTTCTTTGGTTTTGTTTGATGATTGTTTTTAACCTAAGCCTAGTACCTCATAGTTGAAAGATTCTACATGGTATGTGATGCTTTGGGGATAATAGGTATGTGTAAGTACCCTACTGAAAAATCGATGTCTGTGAAGTAGTTAAAACCCGTCATCCTCTTGCAGAACTTCAGAGGAAGGGGAAATAATCGTGGCTACAAAAACCAATCTCAGGGCTACAACCAGTGGCAGCAGGGTGTAAGTAGTAATAACTTTACCTTTTCACTGATGATGAACTTGAATGTTTCAAAACGCTGCCTGCAATAATTAAGATGTGTAATTGGAACCAGAGAGCAAAATGTTTTGTGCTTGTAATAGCACTATAAATAGCTTTCTGTGCAGAGCTTACTCTGGCTCGCTCCTTGGTCCTGATATATCAAGTGTCAGCTATGGCTTACCAGTCTTACTGGTGTGTGTGGTGTTTGGCTGCACGGTGCTCCTGTGAAGTGAGCTCAGCTGCCTTCGGTTGTTAAGGAGCTTGCTGCTCTTGGAGAGGACTTTAATCTCCTCAACCTGCAGGTTAAATGCTGGTTTTTTGTAAGAAACATGATGTTACATGATTACAGGTCACAATTAACTATATATCCATCTCTTGCAGCAATTCTGGGGTCAGAAGCCATGGAGTCAGCATTATCACCAAGGATATTATTGAATACCCAAATAAATGAACTGATACATATTTCTCCAAAACCTTCACAAGAAGTCGACTGTTTTCTTTAGTAGGCTAACTTTTTAAACATTCCACAAGAGGAAGTGCCTGCGGGTTCCTTTTTTAGAAGCTTTGTGGGTTGATTTTTTTTTTTCTTTTTCTTTTTTTGTACATTTTTAATTGCAGTTTTAAAGTGATTCGTAAGAGAACCTCAGCATTGTGCACGATAAGAGAATGTGTCAGTATTTCAGGGTTCTACATTTTATCTGTAAAATGTGACTTTTTTTTTACCACAACAAAAGTAAAACGTTGCTTTGTACCTGGTGTCTTTTTATTAAAGAATTTTCTCCTTTTTCCCCCATCCCCCAATTTCTAAGAAACAGTCGTGAGTCATGTCACAATACGATAGAGATGTTCGCAGCCAGATGGGCACGGAGGCTCCGAAGCAGCCCCCGTGAGATCATGTAAAGCTCTGTATTACACTCCATCCTCCCTACGAAGCTTCTGGGTGGGGAGGGGAGGAGGGGGACGTCAAAAGTTTCTGGCAATAACTGGGACTTTTTTGTAACACTTGGAACTCAATAAGATGTTTGGGGGCAAAGAGGAAACCTGGGGCTGAGTAGGGAAGGTGGAGTGTATGCAGAAGCTCTTAAAGTTGTAAAACTCGGTTGCATTACTTGTGGAGGCTCAAACTTGTGAAGGTACAACACCATAATTTCTTTTCCATTTGTTCTGCATTTTGATTCTGAAGAGAAGCTGGCTTTGCCCATTTCTTATTAAACAAAACTTGTTGTAAATCCAGTTGTCTAATGGGATCTATATGAAGTTAGCTGTGTGTCTGTATAACTTTCCCCACGAAATACTGTATACCTAGTGTGCTTGTAGTAGTTACTCCACCATTTTGTAAGCTAATGAAACTGTGAGTCACCCATTTTATATCTAATTTTTAATCATGTCAATTCTCAAATGGGTGTATCTCCTTAGCCTGCTGATTCCTTTTCTCTTTAAAGAAAGTGGGTGGAGAAATTTAACTCTAGACGTTTGTTTGCAATAAAATAAATTCATTTTACTCTTGTTTTGGGATTGTTGCCATCAAGGTCTAAAATCCCTTTAAGACTATAAAGAGGAAGAGAACATCTGAAAGCGATGATGTTGGACAGTTTTCAACTCGTTACTCTGTACATGCTGAAATGATTGTGTTGTCTTGAAAGATCTCCTCTGGTGGTTGCTCTGTTAAGAGATCGATCACGTGTGTAATCTAATCTCACAGTTGAACGTGGTTCTGTGTATAGGGCAAAAGCCTTGAGCTGCGCTTGCATCCTGTGAACCCACCAGACCTCTACCTATTGTAAAACAGCCGTTAGGGAAGGAGCAGGGGAAGGAGCTGGGCAGGGACCAGGACAGGAGGGGTGGCACGCAGAAGGAATCCTAGAGTTGAACAAACAGCTTCTCTTTGGTTTAACCGCTATTTTGTTCTGATTTCGCTTTTGTAAAATAGTAGTGGCACTGTTAGCTGATAATGCCCTTGCGTTTGAATGCTGTAGGACAGGGGAGAGACCTGCCTGTCGTCTGTGGGCTGCATGGTGTATGTGTGAAAGCACATGTCCCTGCCAGCCCTGGGATTTGCCCCCCGCCTCCCTGGGGGCGGCACGGACAGCAGAGGCTCACCAGCAGCCTGGACCTAGAGTTGACGTAGAGTGCTTGAACCTTTCCTCCAATGTTAGTCGATTTCTAGTAGTTTTCAGAAGTAAAGATAAAGTTGTGTTGCTCTTCTAGCCTTTATAGCAGATGACATTGCATATTGACATTAAACATTAACGGCACCACCTCCTTGTTAATACTGCTTTAAGTCATCCCTTTACTTTGAATGAGAAAATGTAAATTGTCTTTAAAGAAACACTTTATGAACAAGAAATGTGGGGAATCTCAACCCCAGTCTGTTTTGCTGAAATGGAATTTTCTTTAGACTTGCGAAAACAGTTCAGTGTAATTAAAGTCCATCTCCCTTCTATCCTCCTCACAGGAACTAACACTTTGTATGGAGTGCTGATCCTTTGCTTATTTTGGTACTCTATAAAATTATATAGTCTTAAACTGAAATATAAGAGCCTACACTTACTATGTGGTTGTAAAGCTTGTATTTTAATTCAAAAGTCTGGGATGTCGTCTTTTAAGTTCTTCAGTGTATGGTGTTAAAAAGCCACACATAAGAGGAAGTTCTTCACCTGCCTTAAAGAAGGAGTATCTGTCCACCATGATGCTCCTATCTGGGAAAGCTGTTGTAAGTTCAGCAGTAAGCTCAGCTCTGCAGTAGTGTTCAGAAATGCTTCCCCCTGTGCCCTACTGAGGTGTGTGTAGGCCAGAAAGGGGCTGTAGGAGGGTCAGCTCTGCCCGCTCTGCTGGAGCAGAGCAGAGACCAGCACCGGTGGGAGGCTGCACCTTCAGCCTGTGCCCGCCTGCAAAGCAGAGATGCTCCCTCGGGTTATCTCGGTGCTGATGATTCCTATTTTGCCATGTGAAGATGGCTTGTGTGGAAAAGCCACGACACAGAAAATGGTTACTCTAGAAAGGCTTCGAATTTGTAATTTGTGCTTAAAGCAGCAATAAAGAGGGGAGCTGTGGCTGTGGCACAGGAAAGCACAGCTGTAGATTGTTGTCAAGAGGGGTGAGACAGTTGTAGGGTTGAGTAACTTTCTGGGCTCACAAAGCTGTGTTCACATGAGGAAAAGTCCCTGTGTTGAAGCAGCCACATGGGCAGCAGTGGTGCTGCAACACTGGGCTTTGGGTTCACATTTGGGATTTTTTTTTTTCCTCAACAGGGTGCGAGCTGGGTTTGCCTTTTCTGAAGCCAGGGTTTTTCTAATGGGGCCCAAACCCAGAGACCTTTGGCCCTGGCGAGGTAGTGGTAGGACTGTGGTGTGTGGTGTCTGTGCGGCCACTGGCGGGAGCAGCAGCACGGTGGCTGCTGGTGAACTCTACTTGCAGCCCTGTCTGCTGAAGCTGCTGACATCTCTCACCTCAAGAGGCTGTAGCCAACCTGCACTGCACGAGGGGACCGCGCATGCTTAGCCGCAGACTGGAGGCAGGTCTGTGCTGCATGTCTCAGAGGAAGTTCCCGTTTAAAAGCAAATACTCGGGTCGTGTTTCTGCCTGTGCTGGTAACAGTCGCTAGGGCACACGCACTGTAAATGGAAGCACTGACCTGACATGCTCGGTATTGACAAGGGGCTGTCCCGGGAGCTGAGTCAAGGGACTTCATAAACAGCCTGGGGGATGCTGGGGCTGGCGGTTGCTCTGGGTGCATTAGGAGAGCCCCGACCCCAAACCGGGCTCTGCTGCCAAGTGCTGGCCCTTGTAGCCTGCTGCACTGCTCCCACGCTGCACGGGGAGCGCTCAGCAGCGCTGCGGGGTGTGTCTAGTGGCTCAATGTAAGCGGCACCTGCATGCAAGTTCCTTCCTGCACCTATCACAGAACAGTTCTTGATCAGCGAAGGCATTTTTAGAAATTCTGATTTTTTTGAAGGGAATGAACCCCACGTTCTGGCAATGCCATGTCAGTCCCTGCTACTTGCAGTGAAACAATTTCTTCTTTGTAGTATCAATAATTTGAGGGGTTTTTTTTAAATCTCTGCCAACACCTCACCATTTGTTTTTAATAGAACTAGGCGATGAAGTCATCTTTTACTATTCAGATGCTTCCTTGTTCATGACCTTTTGGAAAACGAGACCAGTGCTTTCTGCAAGTGTGACCTCAGACTAAGCCACGAGCAATCAAGCCTAGTTACAGGGAGAGGTGAGGTGCTTTAATCCCCCAGCAGAGGTTTAACGACTAGGGGTTCGGCTCTCCCAAGCTAGGAAGCGTGCGAGTACTATAGCTGTGAGCTAGTGCAGTAGGAGCAAGTGTGGCTGGAGCCACCTCAGCCTGAAGTGCTGCAGAGGATGGGGAGAGGTCCAGGATGTCTGAAAAAGCCGCCCAGGGGAAAGCGGAAATGCAAAAGAGCAGCTGTGTGACTCTGGTGTTAGCAAACCGGCTGGGGTGAAGTTAGAGCCGCGCCTCTCATGCTCGGCTCCCCTCGCCCTATGCAAAGCCACCCCGCGTAGGTGGAGAGGGCAAGGCCTCTCTCTCTTTCAATAGCAGCTTAGCAATTAGTTTTGTGCAGCTTTTCTCCGCCGAGGCACGAGCTGTCCCCTCCAGAGCAGCAGGCCTCTCCAGAGCCAGCCATTGCAGGGAAGCAGCCAAAACCAGGACTTGGCCAGTAATTGGTCTGGATGTGACTCCTGCCTCAGTCTGACTTCCTGCCAGTACTGGGAGTGGCAGGAAGACTCAGCGATGAATCAATGGCTGCGTAAACTCAGCCGTAGCTTTAAAGAGATGCTCAATGTTTAACATGTCCCCAGAATCAAGAGGGGAAAAACAAAGGCAGATGTAAAAAACCTGCCATGTCATTACTCATGTGCGTGACGATACACGAGTGTTACTTGAGAGCAAATTTTTTGTTCTCTCTTCTGATTTAGTGCACAATCTCTGACCTGCAGAGTAATTTTGGTCCTAAAAGTTACCAAAATGGAAACTATGGGTAAGACAGCTCAGGCAATTTCCTCTCTCAAGCTTTATCATGCTCAGAAAAACTTTACCACTTGGTAGCCCAGGGCAGATGCAATTTACACTCAATAATGATTCAGGGCCCTGCTGCCTGGTCAGCGTGCAGGCATCAAAAGGGTACTCAGCCTGCTCCCTTAGCTGGGGTCAGAGGGCTCTTGCTAGGACACCTCTGATAACTAATGCAAGAATGCATTCCCTGGTCAGAGTGTCGTCTTTGGTCTCTGCTGAACTTTCAGCTTTGTGGGGCTGTTGAGCAAGTTGATAAGATAAGACCGTGTATTGTAACAGGACTTTTGTCTTTGAGGTAAGAAGGTAGTAAGAGATGGAGGAGAGGAAATGAGTAAGCCTTGTTGGATGGATTTACTCTAACTTTTTCTGAAAGAAATCACACATACTTGGGGTTTGCTCACATGTTGACGAGATTCGGAAGTAGCTGAGTAGCAGAGGTGAGTCCACACACCACATCTCGTGCCGGTTGTGAGCAGCAGAGCTCCGTACCCAAAGCCTGGCACCTCTACGTTATGCACACTTTGCCTTCCCTCTTTCGTGCTCCCTGCTGCTGTCAGAGTACCTGGGGTGCTGTGGGGCCTCCAGCCCAGCCAGGAAGCACTGCATCAGTGGGGAATGAATTCCTCACAGCAAAATGGGACGTTATTGTCCAGGTGATGCTCTGCCCCACACTGGGCTTTTTATTCCTCCGTTTTTTGTGGATTCCCCATCTCAGTAGGTCAGAATCATGGAAATGTTGTTCATGAGGCCCACTGGAGATGCAGTCCAGCCGCTTGCTTGCAGCAGGACTGACACTTCGGTCAGTCTGAAGCTTGAAAACCTCCCAGGGTGGAAATTACACAGCCTCCTGGGGCAACCTATTAGTGCTACGCCGTCCCTGTGGTAAAACAACATGTTCTGCTGCCTGGCCTGAGGTGCCCAAGCTGGAGCCTGTGGCCATTGCCCTGGCTGCATCATCTGCGACTATCTCTAGGGGTTCAGCTCCATCTTTGTAACTGGCAATACTGGGTAGTTGTTAGGTCACCCCACAGCCTGTTACCCTCAGACTAAGTCCAACTCCTTCCACCTTTGTTCCACAGGACATGCGCTCGAGTTCCCTGAACACCTTGGGAACTCTTCACTGGAACCTCTGCAGGTTTTTAATATGCTTGTTGACCAAAGGGCCCAAAGCTGGACAGCAATATTGTGTCACGTACAAGGGGAAAAGCACATCCCTTGGTTTGTTGGCCACATACTTCCTGATGGGAGCCCAGACTGTGGTTTGCCCTGTTTGCAATGAGAACACTCTTGGCCCACACTCAACCCTTTTCAGCAGGGTGACTATTCAGCTAGCTGCTTCCCAGCCTCTAGCATACACTCTATTATGCAAGCTGCTACCCTTTAATAATAATAAAACTAATTTTTTTTAAAAAGAGAGATAATTTATCAAGTTGCTAAATAGTAAGCCAAGCATCTCAAGAAGGAGAGACATAAATGACTTGTGCAAGTTAGATGCCTTGTGCATTCTCCTGTTTGCTCAGAGAGACCCCAGATTGCACAGTAAGAACTGCTCTGCTACTTATGTATCAGAGACCACAACACTTAAATGTCACAAAACACACTTGGTTTCCAGACCTAAGACATTCCCTCAGTCGTAGGTTTTGTATGAAAAGAAAGGAGGAGGTGGAGGGAATTACACCCTAGTCTGTGGGGCAGCGTGCTGAGCTCAGCCCTGCTTGGTGTTGAGGAAACTCCACTGTAGGTGGAGGCGAGACGCTTCCAAAACACCCAAGGTCTCCCCAGCGACTGCCGGACATTCTCGGGAGCGGGCTGCTGCGATTGCCTCAGCCGCGGCGTTGGTGCAGCCCGGGATATTTATGTGCCTCCGCGGCTTGGCCCCTGGCCAGCCCTTTTCTCTTTCTTTCCCTTAAGGAAACACCCACGGAAGGGAAACCAGAGGCTCCAACGGTTTCTTTCATCAGATCCTAGCACAGCAAACAAAGAGTTTTCAGGAATGAGCTTGCTTTTATAGACACTTACTGCCCTGAGAGGAGCACTACCCAGAAGTGCTGCATGTAGGTATCCCTCTTGAGTTCCAGAACAATCCATGAAAGTTACACAGCGACCGAAAAGGCTGCTGGGGGAAGGGAGGCGGTGCCTTCCTGAAGGGTGGCTGTACCTTAAGGCTTCCAGTTTGTGCAGATCCCACTGGAAGTCTCCAGTAGCTGGGCAGCACAGCTGATGTGCCAGTGAGGGAACACCTCTGCGTTTTGTCAGGCTGGATGCCATGCCAGGAGCACGTGATTCAGTACAGGGCTGAGGTCTGCGGCGTCTCGCCGTTTGCAGGGACAGCGCGCTCCTGAAGCGCGAGGAGCATGGCTGCACGCGCCTGGCCTCACGCCAGCAGCCTCCTTCGCTCCGCTCGAGCAGAGCGTCACACTGAGGCAGTGGCTTCCTGGCCCGGTCGTAGCTTGTCACTCTGTGACCCACTTAGATGCTCTCAAGATGCATGGTCTTCAGAGCAGCACATATACTTCTACATGGTCTTCAGAGCAGCACAAGGCGTACGAGCCAAGGTATGGTGTCCCCAGTAGGAGGATGAGTGGTGATATGAAACATATTGAGTGGTAATGGTGACTGGTTTTGGGGTTTGAGAGGACCACCTGGCTTGTTAGCAGGGTAAGAAGTCCTCTGCAGCAGTGGTTCAAGGAAACTTGGTGAGACTTAGGAAAGGCTGAGCTCCTTTTATCCATCCAGGAGTCAGAGTAGGTGGTTTACAGAAGAACATGGTGCTTGGGTGCTACCAGAGCTAAGAAACCAAGTCAAACAAGTTCTGTCACAGCCTCCACATGCTGACTCAGGGTGACCCTCCAGGGATGAAACACGGTATGACTGTGTTACAAGCACAGCATGTGATGATCACTCCTACTTCTAGATTTCTTTGGAGCGCCTGAACAGAGCATTAGATCCTCTATTTTGAGGACAAGGCTATTGGAAACTTTTTTGCTCTCTATTGGCTCCATGAAGATCTTCTGCAGCTCCCATTCATGATGGTACATGACCTGCACCATAATGAACAAGTTACTTCACATCTTCAGCAATGCTGCTGCGGTCTCATCCAGAGCCTGAGTGTTTCTGGCCTGGGAAGGGTATGTTAGCTTCCTGCTATGTGCTGAAGTAACTGAAGAATCCTGAATGTTCTGTTGGCACCCTGACTGCCCATTTGCTGAGAAGGAGGAGCCAGGGCAAACGGGCTGGGTGGATCCCTCATCCCATTTCTGCAGCATCTGTGCAAAGTGTCACAGTGAGTGGTGGAGAAGTATCTCTCTCACTGGGTTTGGCCACCAGGCAAAGGTAAAGGTGGTAACAACAATTGACCAAGTTGATGGAATGTATGAGTATCAGCCAGTTGTAAAGCTTGTGGGTGACCTCCAAAAATCTGCCATGCATGCAGACTTGAAGTCTGCATCTCATGGATAAATGCATGCCGTGATCACCAGAGTCGATCACAAGCCATTCACCATCAAAAGCAGAGGTGAGGGTGAGGATCTCTTGTCTGGGGAGAGCAGCCATGTTGGCCGAGAGAGCATCTGCTGCTCTCTGTAGCAGCATTTGACAAAACAAACAAGGGGGTTCAAAAAATAAGCAAAGCACGTGCTTTGTTCTCTTCAGAGCGTGAAGACAGAGAGGGAGAAACTTTGGCTTTGCTAAATACATCCCCGTGACACACAGGCTGGGCATTTTTTGGCACTGTGGCCAGTCTAAAGAGAAAGAGCCCCACAAAGGTGATTGTTTGCACCCACGGTACGTAGCACCGGAGGGTTCCTGGCACGTTCGGCCAAGTCGAGGGCTCTGACACAGTCTTGCTCACAACAGAAGGTGGAAAGATTAAAATATCCCCCTCAGAACCAACCTGCTCTTAATCTTTAAAACAAGCAGGCAGAGGGATGCCATGACCTATTCCCATGGCCAGAGCCAGCAGAGCCACTGCTGGGTGGCTCTCTGGCAAGCAATGAGAAAAAGAGAGAGTGCGAGCGAAAACATGGGGCCTACAAACAGTCCGAGCCTGCGCTCTGCTCACATCATCTACTGTGAGAGCATGAAGGGTTCCACGGCCTTGAGCCACATTAACTAAAACTCAGGTCCACTCCTGACATTTAATTAATTCTTGGTTCTTTAAAAAAAGAAAAAAGAATCATCTTGAGCCATCTGAACATACTGCAAAGCCTCTGTCTTGATCAGTTTTCTAAGGCACTAACAACACATTTACGTCAGACCAAACGGCTTTCACTGGTAACCACTGAGCTCTTGAGCTGAACGCCTGGACAGAGGAATGAGAGAGAGAACTATGGGAATTAGCCTACTAAGCTGGGGAAAATCTTTCACTTGGGACCTCATTACAACTGAATTCAGACAGTACTTCATTGTTACCCAGGTTGCTTACACCAGAAATAACAAATGCACTTTCCNCCCAAAAAAACCAACCCCAAACTCAAACCCCCACCCTACCAAAAGCCAGGTTCATTTGTGAATGACAAGAGGTGACCCTCCCTTTGCAGCACTCCAGGATCTGGGGCAGGAGGTGACACGCAAAGTAGCCTGGAAGCCTGCAAAATGCATTGAAAAGGCGACACCAGCACTGCCTCACAAAATCTGCTTGGGTGAAGATGCAAAGGATGAGTTTGGGATAACAGTTGCAATTGCCTCTGAGATCACCTTCAAATCAGTTCTTGGGCTTCAACAGCCTGTCACCTGTTGTCAATGGCTGAAGTGAAAGGCACTGAAGCGCAGAGGTGATCTGGTCTCACCCCCTGTAATAAGGGAGGTGGCAACTACTCTTAGATCAGTGTTTCTGCCTGAGGTCTCAACTGTGACTTTCCTTCCCAAAAATCCCAGAGGATGCACACCGTGCCCTCTGGTTGCTGTCAGGAAATCTGAGTCTGCTCTGCATCAGGCTGGAGGGGGCTGGCAAACACCTTTGGGCATCGATACTGTGGGAAGGGTAAGGTGTGGAGGGGTGGATGGGGCCATGAACCCATACATTTATTTTGGTGGTGTGGCAGATTGCTTTAAGGGAGGGTTTTACTACCTTCAGGAATTAACACCAAGCGCACCTGTCAGTCACCGTTCAGGGACCCAGCAACGTAACCATCAGCACCATAAACAGGATTTCAGCAACTTTACAGCTCAAAGTTGCCATGCTCCATTCTTGTCTTTTTAAGGCCCATTCAGAGGGCTGAAAGCGAAACATCTTCAAAATTACTATTTTCTCTTCCTTTCAAGCAACTGTCTGGTAAGTTTTCAGGAATATTTTGAAGATACAATAAGAACTATCACATCTGTCATCAGATAGCAGGGCAAATAATACAACACAGAGACATGAGCAACATGCTATCTGTTTCCACCAGTGACTCTGATTTAAAAAAAACCAGTATTAACTAAGAAAGTTAGGAGGTTTCTTTCAACTGTTGAAATTACTTCTATTAAGTTACTACAATTTATATTTCCTTGTGAATGTATCCTAATTTATGACAGCTAACAGCTTTGAGATTTGGTGTTTTGTCCTGTCCTTCACCCTTTTCAACAGGGGCCTGTTACCCATCAGTCACTTTCAATCCACTTCCCAGAGCTGGTGCAGAAGCAGCTGTACCTGGTGCTTTGAGGAATGATGTCAGAATTTGCCCCCCAACCCACCCACCCCCCCCCACACA
>VZTU01008199.1:21268-61301 GCA_013400835.1 Zapornia atra
CACACACACACCCCCCGGCGTGTTTAACCGACAGCATTCCTCCCTCGGCTATCGCAGACCACTCCCCCTTCCACGCCAGCTGAGCCCTGCTCTCAGCTTCCCCCTCTTATCCCCTATGCCCTGTTCAGCAAAGGCTCTGCCGTTGGGTTAGCTCAATTCCAACTCAACTTTTACTCTGTAAGGAAGCTCAGGCATGCTGGTCAGAGCCTGCCTGCACGCTGCCTCTTTCCCCATTTTCCTGTTAACATCTGGCAGACTCGTTTCACATCTTGCACAGCGAGGCAGAAGCATTAGATCGGTTACCTACGCAGTGCTGCAACATCTCCAGTTTCACAGCCATTGGCTGGAATTGCTAATACTGTAGTTAAGCTGCTACTGAGCTAATATCCTTAACGGCAGCAGCTTAAACCAACACCAATTAACACCAGAGAGGATCTAATGCTGCAGCCTTCCCCAGATTTTTTGTTCATTTATGGAGTATCATGATGCTTCTGCTTTTTTCCCCAGGCAGTCATAGCACTTGTGCGTTGTGAAGGATGCTATTAGGCACATGCCAACTGCTTTCCTGTCCGAGCAAAGCAGCGCTCTCTGCTCCTCACCAAAGGGTAAATTTTCACCCGCATGCCTTTTGTTTCCTAACTCCCCAGCTGAACTATGACCTGGCAGACAAAAGACCCCCTGCTTAGATTGCTGTTCCTTTTCTTAGTTCAGCTAGGAAAGAAACTCAACCACATATTAAAATAGGAGCTGGAGGAGTCCTTGTTCACGGCTCTCTCGGTCTCCCGCTGCTGCTCCGAGGGCTTTTCTAGGCAACACCTCCTACCCCAGTCAAAGGGAAGGAGCCTCCCTCCCCCTCGCTCCCCACCCAGCACAGAACCAGGGGAAACGATTTTCTCTTCTGAATTAGTTATCTACCAGTTAACTTTTGAGTTTAGAATTTGCAGTCATGGCAGAAAGTGCTTCACTGCACTAACCCAGGGTTTTTTGGAGACTTTTTATATAAAACTGCTGAACTGAATGTCCTCCATAAAAGGGACTGTTTCCTCCAGAAGAGGGGGAATAAAGGAAAAAAAAAAGGGACAGGGAGTATACAGGTTGGTTTTCTTCTTGTAAAAGGCTTATCCAGAGGGTAAAAGTTTATCTCAGCATGAATAGCATATTTGTTTAGAGCTTTCACATATATTTCCAAGTTTAAGTAAGCGGAGCAATGCTGCTGTCTGCCATCTGGATTCCCAAACCTCCGCCACCGACCTGAGCTAACGACAGACCGAGAAGGGTCAGGGTTAGGTTAGGGTTGCAAGGAAGTGTCTAAAACAGAAGAGCAAGATTTTTAACCCAGTAAAAAGACAATTTGTTTCCATAGCTCCTGAAGTGTGATTTTATTCTTGGTTTCACACAAGCAGAAAAATGGGAACGCTTCAGCCTCACAGTGTGTATGAATTACCTGAAGTTACTCTGCAGCTGCAATCTTACAAAGGCTACTGTATCACCCACCTTGCCCAAGCAAAGGCTTCACCCCCGTTTTACAAACAACACAATTAACAGTAGCACTGAAGGATGCATCTGCCCAGAAACGCAGCTGATGAAGGTATTTTCCTGTATGTAAATGGGATGCAATTACAACTTTACTAAAACGAACCCTTCTGCCTACAAATGGCAGTCAGAGCAGTCCCAAACCACTGCCATTAATCCTCTGAGGCCCTGTAGTAGGACACCTCAGTTTCCAGACATTTAACAGGGGGTCATTCCTCACCATGTGCAGAGTCATACACGTACATACAGGGAACAGAGAAAGGCCTGTGTGCTGACTGAGCAGATCTGTTATGAATTTCTTGCTTGGATTTGCCATGAAAACCAGCATGATTTATCAGTTTTGGGTACCTCACACGTTCACAGGAAAGGCTGCCGTTTTTAGACCACCTTCTCCCAAAGCTGTGTTAGACGACAGATTCCCCTGCAGCAGACTATGAATCACTCCTTTCACTGCCAGTTTGTTTTCTTTCTGGATCAAGAGAACTGCCTTCAAATAGAATTTTGTTCCTCATTCCTTCTTTAAGCATCCTCTGCCGGATCCTGTGTTGGGCCAAATTGTACCTGCAGTAAAACCTAGAGGAGGAGAGGAAAAGAAAATACGATTGCCTGCTTTAGATGAGTGACAGTACCAAAGCAAGAGTTATTCAGCCCCTCAAAAGGTTGAAACCACATAAAATAATGCTTATGAAATTATTATTAATTATTAATAATTATTTCATAATTATGAATTATTACTAATCGCTATGAAATTATTAATGAAAATACTGGGGTAACTGCTATGCAGCCACTGAGGAGCAGGATATACAAGCCCCGTGGAAGATGCTAATTTCTGTAATTTGGATCTTAATTCCAATGACCACTTTGTATGTTGCCTTTACAATTAAGACAGAAGGGTGGCACATGTGAAGGAACAAAAAATGAAGGAAGACAGTAACTGGGTGGTTAGATCTCTCAGGACTCAGGAAACAACAGCAAGTTAAAAAAAAAAATTAATGTAAAAATTCAAAGGGATTGAATTATTTTCCATTTTAAAAAAATATAATAATTTTGGGGGAAAGGAATAGGACGTTTTGCAAGGCAAGTTTTTAATGGAGTTTCAAAAACAGTGTGAAAGGTCACACAGGGATCACATTGTACAAAGCAGCCAGCACAGAACTGTCAAAATGGAAGGAGCATTTTACATACCAGTATCCTAACATTGTGCAAATAAAGCCACCAACTGCAAAGTCACAAGATCTTCTAACTCTACCTGAAAGAAAAGCAAAGATCCTTAAAAAAAAAAAGTAAGATTAAAAAACCTGTGGATGACTTACTTGTATTAATAAAGCCTAACAGCAAATAGCGATTACTTTTTCCTTGCAAATAAATATACAAAACCCAGAAGGAGTAAGTACTTACTAGTTGCTAAAAAATGTCCAAGACCCACAACGAAAGATCCCAGGGAGCCATACAGCACCGACTCTCGTGCACATGGGACGCTTTTCACATCAAGAAATCCTAGGAGTTTAAAAGACTGTAAGAAAAAAGTAACACACCACGAATTAAAAAAAATAGTTCTGTAGAAATCTATGATGCCAACTCCATTGTAATGCTGACCTGTTATCTTATTAGCCAAAAATAACCAGAGGAGGATTTCCTTCTTCCAGGATTACATCTGAGCTAAAGTGAAGATGCACAGTTGTCCCAGGATTGGTTTGGGGGGACTAACTATTGATTTAGGCAATGTAATTTTGTACCAACCTGTTGATCCACTCCTTCTATTGAATATTATAAAAGAACTATTTTAATTTTTTTTTTCTTTACATTTCCCAAAAAAAAGGAAGAGAAAAGACCCTTAAGAATCCAGCCAGGATCTTTGTTCAAAACCAACATACATCACAAACAGGTAAGGTTACAATCAATTACGCAGTTAGTTATGCTATGTAATTTTAACATCTGAAAAGATAAATGTGCTTTAAAATAATGAAAGGGCTGGAAAACGTGCATGTAGTAGAGAACCTTATACTGAACACTGACTTAAAACATTTATAACCCAGTAATTTTTAACCGTATCTTATCATAGAATCATAGAATGGTCTGGGTTGGAAGGGACCCCATGGATCATAGAGCTCCAACCCCCCTGCCACAGGCAGGGCCACCAACCTCCAGGTCTGGAGCTACACAAGGTTGCCCAGGGCCCCATCCAACCTGGCCTTGAACACTTCCAGGGATGGGGCATCCACTACTTCTCTGGGCAGCCTGTTCCAGCACCTCACCACTCTTTCTGTAAAAAACTTCCCCCTAATATCTAATCTAAACCTTCCCTCCTTTAGCTTTAGTCCATTCCCCCTTGTCCTGCCATTATCTACCCTTTTAAAAAGTTTAATCCCCTCCTGCTTATAAGTTCCCTTCAGGTACTGGAAGGCTGCAATGAGGTCCCCCCGCAGCCTTCTCTTCTCCAGGCTGAACAAGCCCAGCTCCCTCAGCCTCTCTTTGTAGGGCAGGTACTCCAGCCCTCTAATCATCCTTGTGGCCCTCCTCTGAACCCTCTCCAACAGTTCCACATCTTTCTTGTATTGGGGGCCCCAGATCTGGACACAGTACTCCAGATGGGGCCTCACGAGGGCAGAGTAGAGAGGGACAATCACCTCCCTGTCCCTGCTGGCCACCCCTCTTCTAATGGAGCCCAGGATCCCATTGGCCTTGCGAGCTGCAAGAGCACACTGCTGGCTCATGTTAAGTCTCTTGTCCACCACAATCCCCAAGTCCTTCTCACCAGGGCTACTCTCAAGAAGCTCTTCTCCCAGTCTGTATCTATGTCTGGGATTCTTCCGACCCAAGTGCAACACCTTACACTTGGCAGTGTTGAACCTCATTAGGTTCTCCCTAATATTATGTATAGGCATGGGCTGTAGACAGAAATTCTTCTACATACACCACCTAAGATTTTTAATCAATCTACTGGTAAAAATTATCACACTCTCTCACATCTGTAATGTACCCTAGCTTATACCTATCAGCTTTCTGTTTTCATTTTCATTTTCAAATGGCAATTACACATGGCATTCATAAACACAACTGTGAACCGAAAAATATGTTGTTCATTTCGGAGATGCCTACACTGGCTTTTGCATAATCCAAGTCTTCCACCTTGAATACATCTCCCATTTCCTACCAGAGAAACATCCCTGCAAATGCACATCAGTGTCACGAGCAGGAGTGAGAACTATATATAAAAAGGCCTCAAGGTGACACGGAGCAGGGTTACGTTGGCCACACTGCAGTAACTTCTGCACATCTTTCCACCACCGATCCCTTTGTTGGGGAGGGTGTGAGAATTCACCTTCATTCTATTGGGTTTAAATACTGAGACCATTAAATTCCACACGTACAACTGTGTCAATTAAGATCTTGAAAAATCACCTGAAATGTGATTTTTTTTTTTTTGTAACATTGTTTCACTTGGACAAAGTAGGTTTTGAAGATGCGGAGTACTGAAGTCAACTATTTGTGAAGGACTGGTGACTGTGTGAGCCAAGCCATTGTGAAACACATCTGCCTGTGGTAGTAGGGGACAGCAAGCATTTGACCACAGCTGGATTTGCATGCAAGTAAGGAAATCCCCATCAATGATTTTATCTGTGTTCCCTATAGACACTGTCAGCTGTTTCCCCATAATCCCTGTGCACAAGCGAGACAAAAAGGATTTGCTCTATGTCGCTCTAATCTCCCAGTGAGTAATTTTCAAGTACTCTCGAATGGAAGAAGTCATTTGATACGTTGCTGTTGGTGGCCAAGACGGTGCCGCTGGTACATCCATGAGGCATGATGCACCCTTTCAAAATAGTGTTTCACCTGTCGCTATACGCGAAATCACTCGCTATGACTCTAACCATTGCCGACTACTGGCGTTAGGCAGGCTCACGTGTCACGACAGCGTTCCACCCGCTAAGAGAAAGCCCCGCAGCGGGGTCCCAAGCACGGAGCCCCCCCGCCCGGCCCTACAAGGCCCCAGCTCTGCCATCGCCTTCCGTGCGCTGCTCCCCAATTACTCCCTCTGGGGCTTCACGACTGGCCTGCGATAACCCCCCGTGTCCCCACCGCGAGGAGCCGGGCGGGCGCCCAGCCCCTCCGCCTCCTCCCAGCGCCCGGCCGCGCTCCGGCGGGGCCGCCGGCGAAGCCCTAAAGCGCGTGAAAGGCTCCACACACCGCCGGCCTCCCGCGTCCCTGCGGAATACGCACCCGGCCCGGGCACCCACCGGAGGCGCCTCTCGGCCGCCGCTCCGGGTGGTTTTCCCGCCGCCCGGGCGAGGCGGGACCGTACGAGCACGGCTCCCTCAGCTGCCCGCCTCAGGCCGGGCCGGGATACGTGCGTGTATCCGGGACACGGAGCTGCGCCCCGCAACCTCCAGGAAGGGGGGAGGGCAGCGGCCGCGCGTGGGGCGGGAAGCGCACTTCGCCGTCCGCCCCCCCCCATCCTCCATTACCTTCCTCGGCTCAGAGTGCTCTATCCGCCCCGCCCCGCCCCATCTCTATGGTGCCCGCGCGTGGGCGGGGGCGGGCGAACGCGCCGGCGCCATTTTAGGTCTAGCGCTGAGATTCCAGCAAAATCCTTTGTTCAGTGAAATGGGTCACGGAGCAGGGCGCGCGCACGCACGCACGGGCGCGCGGGGGGGTGTGGGGAGGGAGGGAGTGCGGCGCTGCCGCTCAGCCCGCCCCGCCCGCCCACGCCGCCACACCGTTCCCCCCGTACGCTGCTCCCCCCCAGTCCGCGGGTGCTCCGTTCTCGGTGGCGGGCAGGGGTGGTGGTACCGGCCCCTGCTCGCTGCCCCCGTTCTTCCGCGCACCCCTGCGCGGCTCAGCCGGAGAGGCTGCCTGGGCGCTCGCTGCTGCCCTCCGCAGCGGTTGTCGGCAGCGCCGTGAGGGCCCAGCGCTCCCCTCTACCCGCCCCATCTGAGCCTCACGCAACCGCCCCGCCGGGGTTTGCAGTTGCCTCATGTCGGAGAGGCGGCTCCTGCACCCTCACAGGTGTCGTGTCACTCGGCCCTTCATGCGTGGGGGGAGTGGCGCGAGCCCTACTCGCCGCAGAGCAACGTGGTTGAGCGCGGGTTTAAACCCGGCTCCTTGCTCGGTGCTGCGCCATAAATCCTCCCAAGTGAGACCCTGCCTCAATCCAATGCCTGATGGCCTAGGCCCCAGCCTGTCACAGCCCAGTTACGAGGAGCTCAAACAGTAGTTACTAATGTACTAGTAACTGTAGTAGTAAATGTAAACACTCTCAGTGAGTAGCACCTAGGGGGAGAAGGAGGTTAGAGGACGCCTCGCTGCAGTAGGAAGCAAGTTGAGTGCCATAATGGGATGAGAGAAAGAGAACAATGCAGCTGGGGACAGAGAGCCTTGGTGTCAGGGGGGACAAGGGCAGGAAGATTACTTAAAATGAGGTGTTCTTGACAGTTGGTAACCTCAGGACGTTTACAACTAAGTTAGACTACTAGCGGGCTCAGTAAGGGTAAGTCCTGTGCTAAATCAATTAGAGGTACTAGAAATTATTCCTTGGATGCATAATTGCAGTTGTGATAATATCTCAAAAGGTAAATAGCACGAAGCAACATAGGACAGAGTTTCAGAGTTCTGCAAGGTACTGTAAAAATACATTTTGCTGCAAAAAAACAAGTCTATCTGCTAAGTAGTGAGTTACAGGGCACATTCAATTTAGGACCTTTTCTGACTTAGCAATGAGGTCTAACAAGGGTGAGAGATGTGCAATACTGCTCTTTGATTTAAAAAACAGCGTGACTTGAAACATGTTACTTTCCCAGGAAGAATGAGGTATCTTCAGATCTTGTTAAACGTTATTTTTGTATGTGGGTTTGTTTGGTTTATTTTTTTTAATCCCATGCTAAATAAAATGTTTTTTCCACGCACTGAAATTTAAGCCAATTGAGTTTTCTGTTACTACTTACGTGCATTTAGGATGTCAGAAACAGTATGATTCTACACATAATCAAGTTTCATGTATCGCCAGTTGAAAAGTGCCACTGTATGTTTGCATAAACTATTTTGAAATCTCTGATGGATTAGAAGCAAGCCTCAGTCCATCCCAGCAGTCCCAGTCCCTCACTGTGTTATCATCCTTGTAGACTTTGCAGGCAGTGCTCTGAATCCCTGGAACGCACTGATTCAGTGCATTCACATTTAAAAAGATCAGTAAACATCACTTGGGCTGTGAGTCGATTAGTCTATTTATGTGTGTGGTGCTGCAAGCACAGCACATCCACTAGAATGTCTGATAAAACTATGGGCATAATCTCTCCCTGTAAAAGTTTGTAATGTCTCTTCTTATCTTAACTGGTTTAGAAAAAATATATGTAATTGCATTTTCTTAAGCGGAGACAAACACTGAGGGATGTAGTTAGAAGTCCTGAGAGCATGCTTATATGTCTGAGTTGAACAAGGCCACAGTGGTGGAAAATAGATGCTGCTCTTAACGCTGGTGAGGTGGCCTGGCCTGGAGAAGTTTGTACTCTGAAGGAGAAGAATGGAAAGGTCTTTTTTTGCTATGGATTTTGGTTTTAAAACAAAGGTGCTGGAGAGCAGAGTACACAAAGTGTCTTCTCTCTGATAGTCAAAAACAGGCTAAGGAGAAGTGTGTGGTTTTGCTTACATGTCATTTATCTTTTTCCCAGATCACACAAATTACACCAAAATACCTGCTGGCAATAAACAGGAGCTTCCCCTCCCCGCACCCTCCATCCCCCCACCCCCTGCCTTGGTACACAGTTCTTCTGCTTTACTAATGCACCTCATGGTTCTGCTTCATTGGTCCCAGAAGTTGCTCTAAAATTGGGTAACTGTGACCCTCTGTGGCAGCAGAAGTAGGAGCAGGCAGCCTGACAGCACCAGGGACCAGCGAAGGTGCTTGAGCTGGAGCCTCCTTTGCCCAAAGTGGAAGGGCGGGCCTCCTACTTCTGCTTTTCCCCTGACATGTTTTGAAGGCTCTGGAAGTAGGATGCTCTTTTTCACACCAGAGATTCAAACACAAAGACATAGATAGCTAATTCTAGCTAGCTGAAATGCAGGTTGTAGCCCATCAGTTGATAAAGTGGGGAGAGGCCGTGCGGGCGCACGGAACTGACACGTTTCTGAGGGTCATAGCAGAGGGCATATGAGAGCTGATGAAATGAGCCCGCTGTGTCACCAACTCGATGTGATCAAACCCTCAGTACTGCTGGCCAAGCAGAGGCATATCTGGAGTATCTTTTGTTGTGTCCTGACAGTGTCTCCTGCAGGGAAGGTGGCTGAGCAGGAGCCTGGCCTATATGCCTTCCTCCATTTCTGGGGACACTGTGCTGTTTCTGTAAGTCAGGTGACAGGTGACTTTTACATACATTTGGGTTTGCTGCCTTGTTTTTCTGACCCTGGAGACCCTTGGCTTCTGCCAAGCATGCTCAGTTTTACCCATCATAGCATGCCGACTGACACTTGCCCTTCAGCAGTTTGAACTCACCCTATATTTATGCAGTCCTTATTTTTGTTAGTGTTGACCAGTAAGGTACAGCAGCCTTTGCTGTGGAGCTCCATGCCTATCCACTCCATCCTGAAACTGCTGGCTTGGGAATGGCTCAGATTGGAGTTTGGCAGCAACCCTTGTTCTGTCCCATCATCCTCCACCTCCATATTTGAAAGTCAGGCCAGGCAAAACTCTTGTCAGTCCAGCAGCAGGACAGAGGCCACCACATACAGTACCTGGGGCAGTGGACAAAAGGTGCTCGTGTCACAGCAGTGCAAACGGGAACCTTCATATCACAACAGTGCAGGCAGGGACCTGCTTCACTGACTTCCCCAGTCCTTATTTCCTGCATCACACAGAACACTTTCCTGAGGGGAGCTCAACCAACGTAGGATGATCTCATCATTTCTGAAACCATTTGGGCTGCACATCCTAGAAGGAGGGAGCCATCACAGAAAAGTGAAATTTCCACATGCAAAAGAGGTGACTGCTTGTCCTAAGACATGCATTTGGTAAGTGGTATGGAGCTAACTGCTTCAGGTTGATGGCTACCACAGACCTTCCAGATAACTAACCTTATTCAGCATCTCCCTAAGGGTTGCATGCTTTGCCCTGGTAGTTTGCAAAAGCTCTTCTGTCTGTCTGTCTGTGCTCTGCCTGTGGGTATCCAACTGCTCTCAGCTTTGCTTTTCAGCTCCACGTGTAGCTTAAACTGTTCCAGGGTGGCCTGCTGACACCAGAGGTGGTCCAGGCTTTCTTTTTGCTTGCCATGCAATCCTGCCTTCTCCTTTGTACCACCAGCTCTGCCACCACTGAAAATTAATCAGTACCACCAGCTGAAAGTCAGTGCTACACAAAACACTGTTTCCTGGCCATTTTGAGGGGAGAAACACGCTGATCTTCAGAGATGCTGCAGATTTAGATCAAGCGCCTCAAGAAGTTGCTCTGTTGTAGATGTTTGGTAGGCAGCAGGCCATCAGGTTCCTGGTCTAGTAGTTGAGTCATGCCTCAAGATAAAATTTAGAGATGTCCAGTAGGACTTTTCAATCTTCATGGTCACCTTGAAGCTATCTAGATAGCAATTGCTTGTGGTGACCATGTGCCATTTTGTATGCTGTGAAAGCAAGGGGTACTTAGTATTGCCAGAAGTCAGGAAGAGGTTGGATATTCCAGTCATGTTTTCCGTTGTCCCAAGGGTGTTTGTCCTTCAGGAGGAGGACATTATGTTACTGGATGCAAATGTGTAGGACTTAATGTATTTTGATAATTCTGTGGTGGAAAATGGTTGTTATGGACGACTGTAGAAGTACTGTGCAGTAGGTTATGTTGGAGTAACCACCCTCGTGGGGACGGGGCGGGCACAAAGAGTGCATGCAGGCTGCTGTTGCCAAGGCAGTCAGCAACCACGCTCAAGCAAAGCAATTTAAAAAAAAAAGCTTTTTTTCCCCCCAACCATTAATGCTAATTTCAACTGCAAGACAGCTTTATTTTGGGTTGGCTTCGCTGATCGTTTCTGTAGGCTGACTTTGCCTAACTTACTCCTACTGCCTGTACAAATGATCTTCCCAGCTGCAACACATAAGAGATGCTAACTCAAGGTATTCCTCTAAAAGCCAAAGAGACAAGGGCAGGCTTCATTTCTGCTGCCATTTCTTTTAATCTCTTTATCCTATTCAGGCACTTGATTCAAAAAGAAAGAGGGGTTTATACTGAAAAAGAAGGCTTGTATAAAACATATCAGTTATAATTGCAGCTATAGCGTTAGGTGTAGAGCTATGTTTAGAATTTCCTGGCTTCATAGTAGCAGTTGGACTTAAGGATGCTTCTGACTAAAAATAGAAAAAAGCTTTTCTGAAGTAACCAAAACCTGTTCAAATCATGTAAATTACCCCTGTTTGTCTGCAAAGCATATCTTAAATGTGCTAGTGGTGAATGCTGACAGACACTAAGCTTCCTTGTACATCCTGTAATCTACCTTGAACAGATGATGGTAGTCCTTATTTCTGCTGGTTTTTGGTCCCTTTTTTAAAGGGGCAACTTTGTGAGTTGTAGACCTGTTTTTGTGACTCTGCAGACATTAGGAGATATTTGCTACTTCTGAAACAAATCTGAATAGCAACCTAATAAGCATAGGGTTATAGAAAGAGGAGTGTGGATGGGAACTCTTCTCCTGCCTCAGAGCTACTCGACTTCAGCCTCTTTTATTCCTAAGGTGTTTATCTAAATTTCTTTCAAGGCATCCCCTTCCATTTTACATCTTAATTTTTCAAAACACAGTAGCTGTCCTGAGGTTTCTATCACAAAGAATGTGGAGGGGGGTTATTATGAACTCTGAGCCTCCTGTTCCACGTCTGTCATACAAATGTGTCAGGCTTAATCTTTATTAATTCCCAGGGGAGAACTGGAGACTAGAACTAATAACATATTTGTATGGTAATTGTTTCTTTTGGGATGTGGTTTCTGAGAATTCATAACAAACTGAAGAGGGATGCGCCAGCAAGACATTTATTTAGAAATAAGCTGTTTAAACAGTGCAACAGAACTAGAAAATTCATAGGAGGGAAAATAAAAATCTGTTGGAGGCTATTAAATGCTCAGGCATCCTCTCAGGCGTAAGAATTCCCTCAGCACAAGTCTCTGGAGACTGCAAGGACATTCTGAGGAGGTGTCATGGTGTGCTTCTCCTGTCCTTACACTTTTCCCTAGATATCCAGCAGTAGCTAAATTAACTTTTTGCATTACTCACTGTTGCTCCTGCATTTTTTGCCAAGATTAGGCTAAAGCCCAGAGAAGGGAGAGAACCTTTTTACTGCTTTAATGTACTACAGTCTGGACAAGCGGTTCATTTTTAACAGAGACAGTGATATAATATGATGATATCACTGAACTGAAGGGTAAGAGAGGAGAGGAGCCGCTTTGATGATGTGTTTTGCATGCAACGTGCCATTAAAGCAGATGTATAATTAGCAGCATACAGGGAAAGAGGAGTCACATTCAAGGAGTGGAGCATACCAAAGTAGACACTGAAATCAGATAACTGGAGAGAATATGCAGGAACAATGCCATGTATCAGCTAGGGGGGAAAAAATAAAAATAAAGAGGTTTACCAAGCAGATCTCCTTATATCTTGGGTGGGTTTTGATTTTTTTTCTCCTTTTATTTGGAGGGAGGGCGAGGGGTTTGGTTTTTTATTTTGTAATCAAGTACCAAACATGTTAGAGTAGGCCTCATGGACTTATCCCCACCCTACCTTGTCTGGCAACATGTCTGCTCGCCAGTACCCTGCCAGGGGCAAGGTGGTGTGTTCTACTGGAAGTAGTGACAAACTCCATCCAAAATACATGGACAGGTTCAGAGACATCAGGGTATGGGTTTTCATCCTGCTGCAAAGGCTGGTTTCAGTACTCCAGGGCAGGGTCTCCTGTACAGAACTGCACTTTTGGCAAGGGGCAAAGGAAAGCAAGCTCATGGCTTCAGAAGGATCTCGTAAGAAACAGCCACTCTGCAAGGCTGAGATTTGGGAGATCAAAGTCAAATGCAGCGTATTATTGCCAAACAGTTGTTGCAGGTTTGCAGGCACCTCAGGTGGCCCGCTATGGTGTCCAGATTTCCTGGCAGGAATTCAAGGATTTTCTCATTCGTGACAGGAATGACTTCATGTCTTGCACACTGAGAGTGTTAATTTAGTATATAAATATTTCTGTACCTGGTGTGGTTTCTGCTGCTTTCTGAGAAGGATCAGAGATTAAAAATACTTTATGTCTTGCTGTTAGTGTTTTCAGATACAGTATTTTTTGCTCTTTTCCTGATGCCACACTGTGACCTGGCCTGAAGGCCGGGTCAGTCTGTTGGTGGCTGGCTACCGAGGGCTACGACCTTCTGTTGGATTTTTGATTTTGGAGGATCCTAGTTTCCTGCCTAAAAGCATCAGCTGCTGGGCTAAAGTCACTTATATCTATGTCACATATCTAAAGTCACTTATGTATCTATGAGTTAACTGTATGGAGCAAGACAAGACAGCAAGCAAGACAGCCAGCAGAATTTGGGTTGTGGCGGGGATGTGGGGCAGAAGCTGTGCTCTGAGGTTTCAGAAAATATTGGGGAAACTGAAGCTCTCTGGGTGGCTGAGGGAATCGCTCCCAGGTGGACCAGGGGGATTTGTGTGCACCCTCTGCCCACAACTGTCAGCTGTTGTCCCCCTCCATGAGCATAGCGGTGCTGCTGGGGAAGCCTTCCAGAGCCTCCCTTAGTGTTAGCCTCACCAGTAGGACAGCCAGCTGCTCCCTGCGTTCAGTTTCAGACCTCCTGAGCGTGGGTGTCTATTCAGCGGCCACTGACCTAGGCAGAAAGGTTTATTTATTTATGCTGGTAGTTTTCCTGGCACATCAGACTCAGTACCTCTGCAGGAACAGCAACAGAAGCTAAACACATCCTTAATTACGTCACTGAGAAACTGTTCAAAATTCTTAGAGCTGAATATAATTGATTGAATTGAAAACATCTAATAAATTAGGGCTTTTTTAGTCTCCTAAAACTAAAATAGCATTAATGCCAGCCAGAGGTAGCTGGTGAGTTATTCCTCCAGCCCTGGGAAAGCCTGTGTCTTCAGGGTGCTTCAACAAGAAGCTTCACCAAACCCAGTGTGCCAGAGAGCGGCCATTTTTGAGGTGAGGAAGGGAAAGGAGTGCTTATGCTGATGAACGGTCCTTTGGAACACTAACTTGGGCTTCTGAGGGTGTAATTCTGAATAATAGCATTGGCTCCATCCGACTCCCACCTCCTCCTTGTGCTTGGGAGCAACAACACACATTCCCATATTTTATGGTTTCCTTTTTGCATTTGTTTACCTCCTGTGGGGGCACTTCAGGCTCGTCCATCAAGATGATCATCACAATGCAGCAGTTTGTCTTCAATCCCCCATCCTTTAAAAATGCTTGCAATGACTATTAAAGACCTAATGCTGTGCAAAAGCCTGTTGGTTTGGTTTGGGTTTTTCCGCCCAACCTAACTACAGGCAAGCCTCAGATTTATTTGGAACTTATTAAAGGTCTCTTATCTGTATCTCATATATAGATATATCTCTCTATATACATGTCTGTATCTTATCTATAACCAGCATGATTATCTGCTCAGATGAGTTGTGGCAAAAGACTTCAGAAGAACTACAGGCATTACACTGTTATTTTTAAGTCAGATCGTGGGCCAGTCCCCAGGCTCTCACCATTTCACTTACTTACTAGGTCTTTCTCAAAGAAAAAAAATATGCAGAGCTGCTTTGCACTCAGAGGAGTAGAATTTAAGCATTTTGATTTTATTTAAACCTAGGTAACCATCAGCTCCTTGGTTACTGCAGGTGTGTCTGCTAAGAACAATGTGTCACCTGTCACTGGGCTTTTAAGTGACTGTGATGTCAGACCCAGAGCTAAGGCAGGCAATTAATGAAAGCCTGCAGACTTCAGTTGAGAAAAGTGCTATTTTTTAACATTATCATTACCCACAAGAACGCTGCTTTTTTTGGGTTAATTTCACAGTCTTATACAATTTCAATCTGTAGTTATAAAGAATTGACATGTGGACAGATTTTAGCTCATTTGTAAAGGGGTATTGACTACAAACTGTCCAGAATCCACAAATTTATATAAATGCTGGTTAAACCTTAATTTTTTTCATCATTTATACAGCTCAGTTTCTGGCAAGTTTCTAGAATCCATTTTACCACATATACACTGATACTTCACCAAAACAGTGAGCTCCCCATATCCCTTCAAGCTTACTGGTAACTTCAGATTATTGAGGTTACTAGTATGATTTTTGGGGACAAAAAGAGGACAGACACTGAATTTTGACAAGTGCTAACACATCATGTAGTCAGTGAAGAACAGCCTTCTTAAATAAAACAGTAAAACCTGCTTTCTTTTCCAGAAAGATAAGAAATTGTTCTTGGGTCTCTATCCCAGTAACAACAAAGTTAATGGCACAAGAAAAGTCAGGAGAAACAGGTCTGCAAAAGATCCCAAGATGGCATTTTGTCCAGAATTATGGAGAAAGTACGGACTGGATGAAAAACATACACAAATGCTTTCTGCCTCTAGCACTCCACATGAATAGAGGGGGTTTCCATCCTAAGGAACCTGTCTCTGTCCTAAGGAACCTGCTTTGGCAGGGGGGTTGGACTCGATCTTTTGAGCTCCCTTCCAACCCCTACAATTCTGTGATTCTGTGATACGTACACCTTCAGGTAGTCATTACAAATGAAAGCTTCCACAAAATACTGCTGTGAAGGGAACATTAAATTTCATTTATTTCATTTTTAGTACCAATATAGCCTGCTTTCACATCCTGGTCACAGCAAACCCAGCATGCGGGAAGGCCGTGATTTGGAGGGGCAGGTACCAGGCCTTGTGTGCCTGCTGTTGTGGGTCAGGACTGCCTGCATGGAGTGGGAACCTGAGCAGTCTGAGCAGGAGCCCCAAGGAAGGAGGTCTCTTTCCATTTTTAGATCCGCAGAAGAGCAGCGGTAGCTGTGTTCCCTTCTCTGCCAGGGCACTGCTGCTGGCTGCTCTGTTGGTCTCCCCTCCACCACCTCCCATGCCCATTATTTGCTACAGATTTGCTTATTCATGGGGATCTTTGTGGTAGCAGAGCTACATCTGCCTACACTGTGTTTACCTCTGGCCTTACCACAAGCATTATAAAGGCTGAACATGTATTTAGTTGCCCTTCTGTGAAAGGGTGGTCCCTGGACAACAAGCAGAGCACCAGTCTTCCTGACAGCCTCTGAACTCCCAGCGATTGCTGGTACCTTGGCAAGGAAGCAGGATGCTTTCCTGGTTGGCATGCTACCCCACCATCCCATCCTCACTAGCTGTCTGTGTCCTTTATGACTTTCCTTGTGTCACCACCTGGCTGGGGGCTTTAACAACCATCTTGAGAGCCCCGAGGAACCATCCCAGGTTTCCCCCATGGTCTGGGTAACATGCCCTTACTAGCCTTGTTAGAAGGAGGTAGCCACGATGGCTTGTGAATTCCAAAAGAGCAGAAAGCGGTGAAGAAGACTGCTTTTGTGCTGATATGTGAAGAGCTGACAGGAAAAGGAGCTGGTGTGTGGTTTGCTTAAATGCTCCTTTAAAGGGACTCAGTGGGAAACTGGGTGCTTGGAGGAAAACTTGGTAAAGGCTTTACAAGCAAGAGCCACAGATGGGAAATTCGCTAATGGTCAGAGAGGTGGGAGGTGGAGCTGGTGGCTTTTGCCTTGTGGGTTTGAAGGAACCTCCTCAGCAAAGAAACTTTCTTCTCCCACTCCATGATCGAAAGCTTTCTCTTTCTTTGCCCCATTTTAGCTTTCAGGAGAGTTCACCTATCCTTCCACTGACAGCTTCATGGTCGTACATGCCTCATGCTCCCTCCCCAGTAGGGTCCTTATCCACAGACGTCTTTTGTCCTAGAAACTTGGCCTCCTGCAAGAAAAAGTACTGAGGCATGCAGATATCTTCACCTCTGTCTTCCACAGGAAGGTTGTGGACAGCTATTCATCCAGAGTCAAGAGAGGCCATCAGAAACCCTTTGGTTCCCCAGAGAATACAAATACTAGGGAAGTGTGCAGCTCCAGGCAAAGATCAGACATGTAGTTACAGCAGTCCAAACAAAAGCATCCAAACAGCCCAAAGACTTTTTGGTACTACCATACTGTTCTGACTCCACCCCAGCAGCGCTGAGCCCTTCCTACAGATCTCACAATTGATCTTCCATGGTTAGGAGGTAAGGCACTTAGTCCGGGCCTTGTTGATCAGTTCATAAATACTCAATTTCACTTCCTCATTGAAGGTCCCTTCCTACTTCAGAAGGTACTTGAAAACCATACTCCAAGTTCCCCAGGCTCCTTGCCAGCAGTTACTGACCAAGGAGGTTCCACTTGGGGGAAAATTCTTCCAGTTATTGGATGCCAGGCTGCAGCTCCCCTCTCTGTACATTTAATGACTGCATTATACGTAATACAATACATTCTTCTTTCGCTGTTCTCGTCTATGGAGTGACCATCATGGTCTCTTCAGCTGATTGCTCCCTTCATTGAGAGGCTAAGCGTACCCATGAAACCAAGTCATTGGCAACACCGTGTGCCTGTTCACACTGTGGATCTCCCAGCGCCGCAGTGAGGCTTCTGAGCTACCCCTTTCTTCCATAAAATACCGTGTCTGTCTTCTGAGGGACTTGGTTCCTCGTTTGATGGACTATAGACCATCATGTTCTCCTTCTTAATTTAGCATCTAATGGCTTATTATTCGTACTGTAAATTTCTTTATGGCTTCAGTTGCATGGCTACAGTAATTAGCGTTTGTATTCCCGAGGCCTGCGTAGCAGCACGTTAACACTGCATCAGGAGATGAAACACTCTGCAGCAGAGCACGAATTGAGCTCCCAGGATTTCTAATTTTACATCCTCAAGTTCTGTAGAGCCTTGCTGTAGGAGGATCTCCAGAAACGGGGTCATGGGTAATCCGGTATAGTCATTTTGAGTGGATTTCACAGCAGAGATGCAGAAAAAACAGGGACCTCCGGGAGAGAGTCCAGAGAAGGGCTACAAAGATGATTAGGGGTCTGGAGCATCTCCCCTATGAGATAGGCTGAGTGAGCTGGGACTGTTTAGTGTGGAGGAAAGAAGACTTAGGGGGGACCTAATTAGTGTTTATAAATATCTTAAGCATGGGATGCAGGGGGAATTGGCCAGCCCCTTTTCAGTGGTCTGTGGGGAGAGGACAAGGGGCAATGGCTGTAAACTGGAGCACAGGAAGTTCCGCACCAACATGTGGAAGAACTTTTTCACAGTGAGGGTGACAGAGCCCTGGCACAGGCTGCCCAGGGAGGTGGTGGAGTCTCCTTCTCTGGAGATATTCAAGACTCGTCTGGACGCCTATCTGTGTAATATGAGATAGGGAGCTGCTTTGGCAGGGGGGTTGGACCCGATGATCTCTCGAGGTCCCTTCCAACCCCTACGATTCTGTGATTCTGTGAAAATAGTAACGGGAAGCTTCCTAGGTCAGGTAGTGCTTTCACCAGTGAACACACGGGCTTTTCAGTTGTGAACACTTGCTTCTTGGGGCCAGGGTCAGCTGCCATTTGCAGGACTTGAACAAAACTATTCCACATTTGGTTCGGCTGCCTTCAGCCTCTCTGTGTTCTTGACTACATCTTGGTAAAAGTTTGGAGCAACTTCTAGAAACGTACCAGAACTCATGCTCAAAATTAATTCCACTCTGCTCACATCTGTTTCCAGGTGTTTTCTCTGATTTGCCTGATTATTATCCACTGGGAAGGCTGTTCTTCCGCTGCAGTGATGACCTGCTAGCACTGCACTACACATGGCATGGCTATTCCAGGGGAGATGCAAGTCGCTCCTGTTGTGGTGGGCACAGCTGGTCTTCACACCCCCAGTTGTTCTGAGCATTAACCACAGAGCTCCACAGTGTCACCAACCTGGGTTGGGGCGTTGCCTCTTTGAATTTTCATGGAGCCTTTCCAAATGAAGCTCGACCAGGATATTAATAATCCGGAGGGAGAGTTAAGCTTTTTAAGCTTTACACATTTTCCTGCCAATTGCTCCATCAAAGACTGTCTCTCTTTGTTGCTCCAGCGCTTCCCTGCAAGGCCTGACTTTGGTTTATTCAGTAATACACGTGTTTCTGAGAGCAGCTTCTGTAAGAACTGGCCTATCCAAACTTTGTCCTCATTCAAGACTGATCTTTGAGCAGCCGGTGGCCTCGTCAGATGGCAAAGCAGGCGCTGAATAAAGCTCTCCCCAGACCAGGTGTAGTGTGAGAGGGTCAGGCAGCCTCGCAAGAACTGCACTTGTCTCTAACCTGCCATTGCTGCCTTTCCCCTTCCACTCAAGGCCTTGCAGTGCAGACTCCTTGCAGCCGCTTGAGATCTCACCATGCC
The DNA here is from genome assembly GCA_013400835.1 of Zapornia atra. NCBI lineage: Eukaryota > Metazoa > Chordata > Aves > Gruiformes > Rallidae > Zapornia > Zapornia atra. The sequence continues at coordinate 40,224 of VZTU01008199.1, forward strand.
ATCATAAACTGCTTCTGCTTCTGGCTTTTCCAGGGCAGACGATAAGATTTCAGCCCTCAGACGTGGCAGCAGTGTGGCCTCTTATACTGGCGTGGGCTGCGCTGACCTGTGCACGCAAGGGGCTAATGGGGCCTGGAAGTCCCTGATCTCTCCTCCTCCTCCTCTCCTCCGCCCAGGGTTGTGGCTGTGCCAGCTCTTGGTGACATGGGGCAGGTGATGCAGCACTGGCTGCTAGCAGGTTGTCCTGGGGGTATGTGCAGCTTCTCTGAAACCATTTTTACACCACACACGGGGCAATAAAGTGATGAGTCCCTCTGCTCTTGTTAGAGGGAAGCAAATCTGATAGCTTTAATCTTGGAAGTCTTTTTCATAACATAATTTCTGCAGCAGCTGGTTCCCATGGAAACCAAGAAATGACTTGCAGCACGTACAGGAGAGAGGACCACTGACCTGCTTGTCCTTCCCCAGCCCGTGCTGCTGGGCTGCCCTCCATTTGCACATACACACACACATGCATTGCTCATTGCTGGGAGCTGGATGAGTCCAGGCTCAGAGGCTTCAGCTTGTTCCACTGGCAGCAGCCTGAGAGGAGTGCTTCTCCTGGCTGGCACCTGTTCTCGTCCCTGCTCATTCCTCCTCATCCTGCCTCTCTGAGCAGCTTGTCGTACAGCCAGGGCAGGAGGGCAGAGGAGATACAGGGTCTGGAGTTGTCTTCACTCCCACCACTGTAGTGTTCCCAGACCCCAGTAGTGTTGGAAGAATCTGTGGTTAGCTTTGAATGCACGTGTCCCTTCCCTTTTGGAGCCCTTACCCACATACTGCCGTGTTTTGTTCACTCACTCATGGCACAGCTCCTCACACACTCCTGTAGGTTCACTTGTGAAACAAGTGTATTTAGAATACCAGTCCTATATGTATTGCATGTGATTTAAAAATATTCTTGAAATTCTTCCTAACTCCTACCAGAAATATCTGCTCTGGTTGAGTCTTGTGAGCTTCCCTGCTAGCATCTCCAGGTTAAGTTCATGTTATCTGCTTCTGAGCTGCTGGGAAGCTCAACGTGAGCTAGCAACATGCACTTGCAGCCCAGAAAGCCAAATGTGTCCTGGGCTGCATCAAAACAAGCGTGACCAGCAGGTCGAGGAGGGTGATTCTGCCCCTCTACTTCACTCTCATGAGACGTCATTCAGCCCAGAGAAGAGAAGGCTCCAGGAAGACCTTATAGCAGCCTTCAGGTACCTGAAGGGGCTGCAGGAAAGCTGGAGAGGGGCTGTTTACAAGGGCATGGAGTGACAGGACAAGGGGTAGTGGCTTTAAACTAAAAGAAGGTAGATTTTATATTAGGAAGAAATTCTTCACTGTGAGGGCGGTGAGGCCCTGGCACAGGTTGCCCAGAGAAGCTGTGGCTGCCCCCTCCCTGGCAGTGTTCAAGGCCAGGTTGGATGGGGCTTTGTACAGCCTGGTCTAGTGGAGGGTGTCCCTGCCCATGGCAGGGAGTTGGGACTAGGTGATCGTTAAGGTCCCTTCCAACCCAAACCAGTCTGTGTTCTGTGATTCTGTTTAAATGCAGAAGGTGCAAACACACCGTTGTGCCTTTTGGGCGCAGCTTTGAAGAGCTAAGCTGTACAAGCACCATTAGCATCAGTCTGTGCCTGCGCAGTGTGCTGGTTGAATTGTCGTGCCAGGAAAGTGCTCCTTTCCAGCCACAGAGTGTGAAGGGATCGGCATGAAGAGGGAGAAGAGAGCTGCTCTCTTGTTGGGGGTGCTGGCTAAGGTGTCTCACCACTGTTACTCTGGCACGAAATGCAGCAGTGACAAGTGGATGCTTGCTTGGGACCAGCCATAGGATGGGTGACTTGCAGCATTTCCATAATCAAGACTTTGACTTGTATCAGGACAATTAGCGCCTGGCACCAGGCAATATTATCTTTTTAATTGGATCATGGACTTCCTTGCGCTTTCAGCAACTGGGGGTTGATGAGATGCTCTTTCTCTGGGTGTTTTTTGGTTTTAGCTAGCCTTGAAGGTAAGCTCTGCCAGACAGCAAAGAGCAGTGATCGCTCTGGATGGCCATGGTGGCCAGGCCCTCTCTGCGCCTCAGGGCAGAGCAGCCACTGCCACCACCTCAGCCTGTGTGCCTATGACTCCTCCTTTGCGTGGATGCCGGACTGAGCCTTAGCGAGCCTGCATTCACCTGAGCCCAATCCCTGTGCCCATAGGAGGGATGAGTGACTTGTCCCTTTAGACCCACGGCTGAGCTCTCCCATCCCCATGGCCAGTTTACCACCCTTCTTGTCCCCAGCCCCATGTAAACGTGGTGAAGGAGCAGAGGCCCGGCTCCTTGCTAAACGGGAACAGCGCATTACGCAGGTGTTAGGAAAGCCCTTACTCCTTCACAGAGAGAGAGAGCCAGGCTGCATGTTTCTTGGCTGCTTGTCCGAGTGAGCCAGGTTACTGACCGAGTGCCTAAGCATGGCCCTGTACTGAAACCCTGTCTGAGCAGCCCGGCGCCATGTGGCACAGGCTCAGGTCCCCTCACAGGGCACACTCTGCACCTGCTGCAGCACCTCAAAGGCAGAGATTTCACCTCACCCACAGTCTGTCTCCAAGGCTTCTGTCCCAAAACCAAGTTGCTGTTGGGGAAGATGCACCAGAGGAGATTTTGTGGGCTGTTCAGATGGGAGGGCAAAGGATGGAAGGACGATGTCATCAGCACAGGCTTCTACATTTGAAAAAGCTCAAAGAGCTGTTAATCGAGTTCTTGGGCCTCACCAGCTGCCTCTAGACACAGGGTTTGTAATGTTTCTCGAAGGCTAGCTTCTCAAAATAAGGCTGACAGTCACTAGAAATGCACTTTTGGAGTGGTTTTTTTCCCCCTACAAAACTGAAAGATTAAAATTTGTGAAGAATTTATGAAAGTAACCTACTTCAGCACTTTCCTCCGACTTGCAGATGCAACTTCAAGTCAATAATGGCTGGCTTGGAAAGATGGCTCAAATGCAACTGTAGAAGTTGATTATTTTTTATATCAGGCTTTCTGCCATGGCTACATTGCCATCAGCTCTTGCCAGTCCTCACAACTCAGGGCATATTTACTTAATGGCATGTGAATTAATTTGTTGGAAGCTGACACTTCGCCACAGGATTAGTCAGTGACTGCAATATGGGACTGGTGCAGGAAATTCAAGATGCAGAGCATCTTTTTTGGGGGAAAAAAATAAAAAGGAGGGAAATTCCAAGTGCTCTTGGAAATCTTCACTTTTAGGATGCTATGATTGGAGTAATGAACAAGCTGAAGTTCAGAAGAAAAGTAAACCAAATCCCAGCTATTAAAAGGCTCAGCAATCCCTTCCAGGCCAAAAACAAGCAGCTATTGTGTGCCTGCCTGCTGGGGGCAGGCACCATTTCCCACAGGCAAATTAGGAATGGGAAAAGCAGAACAAAACCCACAAGCCTCAGCAGCCCGAGCAGGGAACACAAGCCATTTTCTGTTTGACATGATTTGGGTTGTCATTAGGTGGGTTTAATAGAGCTTCACTCTTAAGTCAGGGAGGACAGCCCGGCTTTGCTGGAGCTAGCAGTAATGACTGCTCAGGCCTGGGAAACAGCAGAAGCATCAAAGCCAGCTGAGACTGCATTTGCCATGTCACTCAGGTGCTCACTGGGAAGAGGACCTCATCCTCCCCAGCATCCCTTGCTGGCAGCACATGTCAGGAGCAGGGAGGCTGACTCACACCATTTATCTCACTGTAAAGAAGACCTGTATGAGCCACTGTCAGCCACGCTGGGGCCAGACCCGAGTCCCACAGAAGATGTGTTTGAAGCCCCCACACTGCTGCCCAGCACTTTCCTGTGGGGAAGATGAGTCTGGCATCACAGCAGCAGGAAAAGCTTTTCTCATCTGGGATGTCTTGAAGCCCTTCCTTGCCGTCCTCCCAAGTTATGGCGAGCCCTCATAGCAGATCAGCAACACAGTCATGGCTTCTTGAAGTTCAGTGTTTGGGGGCCTTGCTTCAGGTTGTGTGAAGGTAAAAGGGGATGAAGAGGTAAAAAAGGCTCCCTGAAAGGAAACTGTAGAAGCTGAAACCCATGAGCTTAGTTTGATGAGCCTCCATGGGGCACACAGGAAGCCCCTCTCTTTTGGCTCACTTGGCTTCTGTCAGAGGGCACTAACAGCGATTTCTCCCCTCTCCCAAAGGGCCAGGGCTAGAAGCAGCGCAGCAGGCATCAGCAAGCTCAGCAGGCTTCCTGCTCTGAGGACTGCAGGACCACCAGCCACCCATCTTCCACCTGCAGAAGGAGCAGTTACCTTAGCTCTACTTGTACTGGGCTGCTGCTCAGAGCTGGACAGGGAGGGAGAGCTGGTCTGTGGTGAGCAATGTCCATCTCTAAGGAGACCTGGAGATACACATAACCCTCTACCATGCCCAAAGGAAGCAGCAACTGCACCAGTGTGGGAATTTAGCATTTCGTTATGCTAGATCCTGGTTTAGTTTGGGAGTTGCTAATTTTAGTGGCCCAGATCACATGAGAAATGTGGGATTCGTACTCTAGACCAGTAAAGGTCTCTTACTGGTGGAGCAGAGTTGCTTTCTAAAAGCAACACCACTGGCTTCCCCAAGACGTTGTGACATTGAAAAGGTTCATAAGTTTTTTTATGATCTGATTTAGATCAAACCAAAGGGTATCAGAGAGTCATGATCTGTCCAGTAACTTTTTTCATTGCATTACAGAAGCAGTGTGAAAGAAACTAACGTGCTTTTGCCTACTGAGCAACTGTTCCAGTGACAAATTTGCAACGTGAAACCCATGTGCCTGAAGAGACACTGGTTTAGAAATTTCACTCGACACACTTCTGGTCTCTTCAAGAGCAGTTCAGCTCAGCTACTGGCCCATTAGCAAATGACACAGTACATAGTTGTGTGTGCTGATGGCCTTCCAGGAAGCAGACAGGCACTCTTGGCCACGGGGTGCTGCAAGTGAACTTACCTGGAATTCAGAGTTTTAACTGATGAACTCTCTCAAAGTTGTCAAGTTTCCTTTCAACAGGTTGCACGTTCCACAAACTCTTGCAGCTTTGCTTGTAACTAGGGTCCAGCAGCAGTTGGAAAAGGGAACACTCCTCCCTCTCGGCAGTTTCTGCAGCAAGTCGTATCCCAGCCAATCCCCGTGAGCAATGCACATGGAGATGCCCACGGCCCAGCACCCAGAGCACACTCCCCTCCCAGCGCTGAGGCAAGCAGGGCAGCACCAGCTTCCAAAGCCGCAGGCGAGTGCTCCGATGTATCGGTGCCCGGGCCGCGCACAGGAGTGTCCATCTACGAGCATGTACCCAAACAGCCTCACCTGCGTTCTGCAAAGCGCAGAGCCAACACCACAGGGTGCTGCAGAGCCCCCCTCAAGGGCTGCAGCCAGCTGCGTGCCCAAGCACAGGATGCTTGGGGAGCTCAGCTGGTCCACCGTGCAGCTCCCGAAGCCCATAGCTTACCTATAAGGAACCCCAAAGAGATTTACTGTCCTCTGAAAGCACCTTTCACAACCAGAGGTGAGCTTGGGTGGCACTGCCAAAACAAGCTGTGGGCATCAGGGGAACACCACACACAGCCAGCTGTCTTTTTTTATAAAAGTATTTTTAATAAACTGATGGATTTAAGATTCAGATGCTAGACAACTTGTTGCCATGTACAGGTAACAAAAGTCAAAATTCTTTGAATTTTATACAAATACTATGTAGTACAGTAAACTTGAATACAAGTTTACAAAAAATGCATCAGTGAATATTCAGCTTGTAACCAACTTCCAACAGTGAAAATTCCCACGTATCAACGGTGATCAGAATTGCATTAAGAATCTTAGGAGTAATGCAACTACGTTTTTACCAAGCGACTCTGAAGTTACTGGTGCACGCTGACAGTACATTGGATTTTTTTGGCTTGCTGAACTGGAAATGGCATTTAAATAAAAGGACTTTTGAGTTAAAGAATATAATATGTATCAAAAGTACTATCTTACAGAAAATTAAACAAGAAGGAGAAAGTAAACAGAGCAGAACCCTGAAGCAGTGATATTTTCCTACCCGTTTTGATGGAAAAGACTCCACAGGTGTCCAGCTTTCTCACAGCATTTTGGAGTGTTCTAGTCCTAACACAGTGCGGTCAGTAGTAGACTAAAGTAATCCCTGCTTGGCAGTAATGCTGGTGAAAGGTAACTTGCTCTATTGCTAACAAATCGTAGTAACCACTGGCAGGGTGACTTCTTGGAGGCATCCAGTGGAGGCTGAGTTGGCAGCAGGCGACTGAAGTTACAGCACCGCTTGCTTTGATACAATACCCAACAGCCTTCAGGGTTCAGGTGTCAGTTTCCTCACAGGATTTACAAATGGATGATTTTGAAACAAAACAAAACAAAACAAAAAGAAAGAAAAAAAAAGGGGGAAAAAAAAAAAGGGAGGGGGAGCATAAAGACAGTATTTTCACCTGTACAGCTACTGATACAATGAATGGTTTTGTTACAAACTTTGCAGTCTGCTTTATAAAAAATAGTCTTAGTTTTACTTCTAAATAAAAACTGTGCTGTGATCTGTCATGTTCTTGCATTGTACATGCTGTAGTTGTGTGTGTTAATGGAGGTGTAGAGATTTGTGACCTAGCGCTCTGGATATATCAGAAGCCTAAAAAGCTGATTTTGGTACATAAAAGTTAGGTAGCAATGAAAATTCATTCTATTTATTTTTCCTAAAACCTAGGAAAAGCTACAGTACGTTGCTAGATCAGTGGCCTCAACCCTGAGCTGAAATAAAGGACCTGCCTTGGCCAAGAGACGTAGTCACATCACTACCACAGCTGCAGGGCAGAGACAAAACACCCTCTCCGCGGCCTGTGGCCTGAGCTGTAAGTAGTGTGAGATTCGGTTCGGTAACGCTTGAGAGTTGACTGGAGACCACCATGTTCATTTTCACTACAGGAAAAATAAAAAAAAACCAAAAGAAGCAAACAAACCAACAAAAAAACCCAAATGGAGAACTCCAATTCAGAGATTCAAGTGGAAAAGCGCTCAAAGGGGCCAGTCAGCATGTCCAGCTTCTGGAGACCAAACGGAGAACGCAGTCAGTGGTAGAGGTGTCAGTCTTAAGCACTTCCCGCTCGGGAGGAGAGATTATTAGAACATCGTACCAAACTAGAGCTAGAGAGACTTCTACCATGATCCCACTCTTTCCAGAGAGGGTCTCACTTGATTGTTCCCCCTGGAACTGAGCACGTCTCTCTCTGTACCTACACTGCATCACAGAAGATGAGTGAGAAAGTAAAAGACTGCCTGGCAAAGGATTCAACCCAACTGCTAGCAGGAAAATCTCCCGCTCTTCTCTATCACGAGCTGGAGTTGGCAATCATGTGAATTCTTACTACGATAGGGCCTACTGCACCTTCCTGTAGGGTTCAATGGCACCGACTACCCAGGGCTAGGAGCATTCGGAACGTGAAGCATTCCTTCCTCCGAAGAGGAATTGTTGTTTTTCCCTTTTAAACAGCAGAAAATGTAGAACCAGTATTTCACTTAAAGGAAAAACTAAAGCCAGCAACAGACTGAAAATAAAGCTTGCAAGAATCGCTTATACTTCTGGTAACGCACACTTCTGCGCGAGCTGATCAGTTTACAGAGGGTATGGTTTTTGTTAGTTTAAGGCAGCAACTCTTTCAAAACACACAGGCTCACCTCCCTCACGTTTGTGCTACTGTATCCTCATGTGCACAAGAGAACCTCACTAATTTACACTAATGACTGGAAGAACCATTAATTCTCTTGGTAAGTGAACAAGAATAAGGCATTCCATTATATATTCTGATCACTAATTATAATTTAGCTCTAATTATAATCTACCAGCAAACATACTTCTGTGTTTTAGAAAATAGTATCTCTTACCTTCAGATATAATTACGTGTGCAGATTAGTGGGTTCTGCTGTGTAAACAAGCAGGTGCATAAGCAATTTTCAGGTTTTTCTTCATTACATCTGACAAGAAAGTCAACGCCACAGATCGAGACTGTGGGAAAATAAATTAGGGTTTCTCTATGATTTGTGCAGATATGCACAACTGGGCAGGAATTAATAGCTCAAAAAACAAACAAACAAAAAAAGGACACAAATGTTTACACAATAAATGAAGCAAAATCAGCAGCAGAAAACAAGGCCATTCCCCAGCTATTAAAGACTCGTATAACACTACTCCAAGCTATATGAAACAAAAAGAGAAAAGAATAAGAGCACTAATTTTTACATAAAAGTTTGAAATCAAGTAAAGCAAACAGTAAAACTAAAAAAATCTGTTGATGCTTCTAACATGATATTCACATAACTAAATCCCAGCAGACTGTAAGTACAAACAGAAGGTGGGATGGGATGCAAACCACGTGACCAAGTTAAACAATTCTAAAAAAAAAAAGGGGGGGGGATGAATGTCAATGTGCATTGTAATGAGATAGAAGTTTCCCTTCACATGTGCAAAAATCCACAGTTTCATTAATGTAGAGGTCATACTTCTTGCAACAGATCTTAGACAAAACCAGTCTCCCTACATCCTAGAATCTACCTGTTTACATCAGCCACTTTAGGTGCACAGTACCCTGTTCACATATATAGTATTCAGCAGTTTCTGGCATTTCTCAGAAATTTAATGTTCACCTGCCTTAAAACTTGAAAACAAAGGGGAGAATTCATCCAGGGCATCATACCACCGCTTTTGAGTTATACCAACAGTTAAATCAAACTCAAATTCTCTCTTCTTCCATGGTGGCAGGAGTCCTTACAGGACTTGTAAACAGCAGTACACAATACTGTAAACAAATAATTTAAGTTCTGCTTTATACAAGATGTTAAGTTAACCCAGGTCTACCAAACAGGTGAAAATGAAAAGGGTGGCTTCACACAAAATCCTTCCCTTTTCTCCCAGCAATTCTTTTCACTACATAAATAATCCTGAGCTGAAAAACAGGGATTGATGAGAGCCTTTTTTGCATATAAAAACAATGTTCTAGAGTCAGCTCTCACATTCTGTCAGGAAGTCAATTGCTGGAGAGACTAAACTGGAGTGTTTCAAACCACTCGTTACTTTGGAGGAGGACTTATAATTTGGTGTGGCGTCCAGTTCTAGACCCAGATGCTGAGCTTGCCAAGGAGGCTGATGCTGCTGCATCCTCAGCTTCCTCCAGCTCATCGTGCAGCTCCTGGCTAACGCTGGACTGGAGAGCCGCAGGAGTGAGCCACTCCTTCGGCAGGCAGCTCTGGAGAAACGGTATGCAGGAGCTGAAATAGGCAAGGCGATTCACCCATCGCGGAATCTCTTTTCCACAGAGAATCTGGGGGGGGGAGGGAAAAGAAAGGGATAATTTTTCACCAAGCTTTAGCAGTAACAAAGTGACAGTACCATAAATAAACAGAAAAGGCTGCAGCAGCCTTACCACTTATGTATCACAACCTCCAGTCATAAAGCACTCCAGTCAGTTGCATTAAGACACACAAGGAGACTGGTTTTGCACTGCGAGTTTGACACAGGGTTCTATGCTTTTGGTTGGTTGGTTTTAGAGGTCCCAAAAAGCTTACCCACAGCACCATTTTTGAGTAACTTCTATAAACAGTACACAAATAAGTTAAGGTATGCTTTCTATTCACTGCCAATCCCTCAGAAACAGAAATTGCAGAAGTCTGTTACAGAAAAGCACCCTGAAAACTGTGGGTCAAAGGCAGCGCTAATGCTACAGTTAGGTGGAGTTCCTCATACAGCCAGGGCTACTGACTGTGATGGCCTCTGATGACCCTGCCTAAGACCATCGCTGTCTTACAGCACACAGGCCAAGCACACACACTTATACGATGCACAGCTGGTTTCAACTCCTCAAAAATACATAAAGCTGCATTAAATATTTCTATTCACTAAATGATTTTGCTGCTGCTATTCAAGGAGTGATCTATTTTAGTTAACTACATTCATATTCAATCCTGGTATTACTCCAGTGCAAATGTGGAGAAAATCATAGCTAACGGGAGCGTTACCCTGCTGCAACTGTGCAGCATTTAACTTGAAATTATATCCCTGTATTTACAGCCAATTTCAACACTAAATAGGACAAGACACAAAATAGAAACAACATGACCATGCAGTTGATGAGCATGGCAGAAACCTGGCCACGCAGGCTGGATTTCATGCCAACTGCAGCTTTGTCAGTGTCTCACCCTACTTACTTGTACCAGAGTTGCACATGAATTATCATCTCAGTAAATTTTTTCAGTACCACTGGAAGATCAAAGAGTCTACACAAAACACAGGCTATACAATCAGTATGGCATTAACTATTTTGGAAAAAAAATAGAAGAATTACATTTTATGGAAGTTCACCATGAAAAAAAATAGCTATCCTTTTTTTGAATGTTTCCATGAAACATTAGAATGAATTCTGACAAGCAGTGATTTCCAACTACCAATAGAAATCCCTTCTTTGTCCTGGGCTACTTGTTCCTGACCCTCTCCCCTCTGTTGATACACACGAGCGATCAGGCAATTCAATCATATTGGCAAACTGATCATGTTAGAATAAAACTGAGAGGAAAAAGCAAAACTCATTCAACTCGAGTCAGATACTTTGCACAACTGCTCAGCTATCTACCTGACCAGGAAGCAGATGCTGCAGAGCAGTAACTTGACAAAAGCCTCTCAAGCAGAAGATTCACACTGCCCGTGAAGCTGCAGCGCCTTTGTTATTCTTTAACAGCAGGTCACAACTTTACAAATTATTTTCAGTGTGATGGCTCTGTGGGGAAATGCTGGCAAAAATAACACGTGGCTTTATCTTCAGTAGCAATCTCTGAATCATCCAAAGTGATTTTGAAATTCTGTTAATATTTACCAGGTGTCTCAATTAGGAACGCACCCCTGTTCAAACAGGGGAGGGGCACGTTCCTAATATGATAACAGTGTTTTATATTTTTGTCACAAAATCTTGTGCTTTGGACACGAGCATAAATTAAACCTGAAAACCAGTGACATTTGCCCAAGGTAACAGAGGTAGAAAGGTGGAAATTAGGCCAAACATTCCAAATGACAGGAAGGAGATGACACACCGTAGCCACCTGAGAAGCACCTTTCTGTAGACCTTCATATTTTGTTTACCTCAGATAAAGCTGAAGAGAAGTGGTTGCAGTTTTTGTGCATTAGGTGATAAGCATTTCCTTTGAACTCTTTTCCAAGCTCTTCTACTATTTTTTCTATGTCATCTTCCATAAAGTCAGTACTGCCTAGAACCACAGCCTCTCTAGAAGAGAAACAGAGAGTGATCAGGCTTCCATGAGACAGGTGGATTACTCTTCACACATTGCTCAAAAATCACCCCACTGTGGATGGTGACATCTTTCTGCCCCTCCCAGAATAACATAAGTTCTTTCTATTCCATTTTACAGCACCACTTTCATCTCTGTCATGAGAGATTACTTCCTTGCCAACTACTGCCTACCTGTAGCTCACTAATGTTCTTTGCAACTTAACTCTGAGAAACACTAGACACAAATCCCCCTCCTCTCCGAAGGATAATGCTTCCAAGAGACGGCACAGACAAGTAAGAGCTTGTAATGCAGGGAAGGGTCAAGGAGATCACACTGAGAAAGTGGAAGAGACACAAGGGAAACAGTGAAGTATTTTTTAGCTTTTTCTTTGAATAAAAATTTCACTACCTTCAGAACATTACCCTGTTGTATATACTGTGTGAATAATAAAAGCTAGCCACAACTCCACATAATGTGTAAAAGGGATTTAACCTTACTCTAAAAATAATGTTCTTTGCTGTAGACACTTCACAGGTGAGGTTTCCTCACCTCTGTCCATCTTTCATTTCTAAGTAAGCTCACTAATTCCTCAGAAAGTCTGAAATCCTGTAGTATCATTCAACACACGTATCCCCAGAAAGAAATGCAACAAGTTGTCTTTTTAATATGCCTTCTCAAAACCAAGAAAATAGGTATATTTCTTACTTAAACTTAAATGTTTCTCCTAGCTCAGAAGCATTTCCTGGTGAAATTTCAAATATTCCAGAAAAAGGGTATGGATGACCACCATAGGCAAATTCTGAAAGAGAAAGCTCAGATTTAACAAAAGACAGTAAAGAACAGCAGACGTCACAGACTGGAAGATCACTTCACAGAGACGTAAAGCTAGAAACCAGACATCTTATTTACACCTTTGTTACACAGGAAACAAATGCAAGGAGCTGGGAAAAAAAAAAAAAAGCATTTTGTTGGTTGCTAGTCACGCTAAGTAAGAACTGACAGGAAATCTCCTACAACAGCGTACAGGTTTAACTTGTATAACTTCACAGTAAGTGTATATTGTTTTCATTGTATGAGGGAGGATTTACAAGTTAAGTTGTATATCCTACCAAAGTTCTCTATACACACTTGTCTTTAAAAGCCCACTTACTTATTTGTAGATTAGGGATCCAAAGCATCCCTAAAGGTCTGACGGTGCGTCTGTTCAGGGCACCACAGCTGAAAGTGTGACAGTGAACAGTGGCCTAAAAGGTTTTAGAACTTCTTTGCAAGAGTTCAGCTGTCCTGAGTTCTTCACTATAACAAGAAGGTAAACCAGTGCATGCACCTGAAGCCTGCATATAGCATCTGCTGGCTCAAGCACTTACAGTGCATGGAAACATCATGGTGTGCTCCAGCTTCCTTCTGTGCCTGTGAGATAACACAGCACGCCGCGCCTGGCGCACCACAGAAAGCTTTAAGCCTGACTTCACGCTTCCTTTCCTCAAAGCTCACAGCACACCACGCAAGTCTAACGTTTGGTTTTGTGGGTAATGTTTTTTACAACAGGCTAATAAATAAAGTTTGATGTACTCTGAAAAAATGCAAGTTATTGTTCTAGCAGGGGTATGACCTGCTACATGTGAAAGCTGTTCTAATCTGAAGAGGAAGGGAGGCACATGTATTTGGCACGGCTGGAGAACTGGGTTTCAGGCACAGCACTATTAAGAGTCAGGTCTTTCTGATTTGGATTAAAAGAAATCCAAAGAAGCTTTAACAATAAGCATTGTATTTTGTCAATTCGGTGCTTTGCTAACACTTGCAAGCCCAGTTACAATGTGATTGTTGTAGTAGCTGAAACATCTACAGATTAAGATAATGCTTTGCAACCTTGGTGTTTGGGTCACATGCCACACCTTTTGCTGCCTCACCCCAAAACACATTCCCAAAACCCTTCAAACAAACTAAAAAAACCCAAACTGAAGTAGAGTTTTCTTCTTTAAATGGACTACTTTTAGCAACACCATCACCACAGAGCGTCATTACACCACCGGGCAGGCACACCTCAGACCCAAGCCTGTGCTACTGCATGCTCAGTAACACTTTCAGCAGCAACGGGGGTTCAAAGAGGCCTGAACAGGTCAGGAAGTTGTGCCCCCAAAGTACAACCTACCAGGCAAAATCCAAATGCATTGCTGTATTTATCACAAGTGCACCTTTTGTGAGCAGGATGCATGAGGTGCCTTAAAGATCCTGTCTCTTTAAAACAAACCACCCTACCAATAAGGAATAGACATTTTTTTCCTGAGCATCATGCACTTTTAGGTGCCTATCTGCAACAGACTATTGTTTCTATAGTTAAAAATTAACTCCTTGCACTAAGTGCTGGCAGAATATTGAGGAAACATGATTCAACCATGGTTACATGATGCATGCATTTATTTTAAAGGCAGGAATTTAAAAACATAAAATAGAGATTTCTATGCCTAGCTGAACAAAATTACACACTTTTTGGTAGCTTCATGGCTTTATACAAGAATGCAAGGTGGCTAGCAAATTATTCATATACAGGGTTTTTTTCCAGAGGCAGAACTTTGAGAGAAAATTGATGAACAGGTTTGAGCTTCTTTTGCTACCTGAAAACTGTTTTTTAAGTGACAGCATCACCAGAACAAAGACTAAGTCATGTTTTGCTTGCACGTACCTCGGCCATAAACTTCTATACCTGAATGGAAGACTCCAATTCCAAGGGAAGAAGTATATTCATTCATCCAATACTAAAAGGAAAGAAAACAAAAATTACTCTAAGTGTCTTCTGATAGCAGACATGTATTTGTGGCCCCCCATCAGAAGCATAAAACCCCACCACAAAGTGAACCGCAAAACCCATTTTGTGGGAACAGAACATGCCACTAAAACTCCCAACCATACACAGCAAATTAATTCCATCAGGTTCTACTGCAGTTTTAGTGCTGTCAATGTCTGTCAACCAAGGAGAATTCTAGACCAATTTCTGATTTCTCAACAAGTTACATATAGGCCATCAAGTCTTCCATTAAGTGGAATACGTTCTAGAATCCACTGGGTAGTTTTGCAGGAGCTTGAGCATCTCCTTCTTTGCTTTAACAACATCAGAAAGTAGGACTGTGATGAACACACAACAGCTGGCACGTATCGCAGTGACCAAGCTTTTGCTTATGCTCAGATGAGCAGGAGACACACTCGGAGATAGGCAAGATGGACTAACACTACTGTAGTGTCTTCTGTCTTTGAATACTCCACCCATGGTCAACATACAAGGGACTGAGCTCTCCTGATGCACGTGTCTCTGCACATCAGGTTGTCTTCTGCATTAAGTCCAACACTTGTTTTCAACATATGACCTCTATCACAGCCAACAGGTAACAGCTGCATTGCAAAAGGAAATCAGGAAATGATACTTTAAAAGAGGAAAAGAAAGGAGGAAAGAAAAACCCCCTTTTCAGTGCTTTTCTTTCTCTTTTTCAAAAGCAGCAGCATAAAGTGCCTATCAGGAGGTAGCTATGACCCTCAAGACATTGAAGATGTAAGGAATTCTGGGAAAGGAAAACCTCAAAACTACTGTCTTTCTTTGGCTACATCACGACCCTCAAAATATCAATCTCCAAGCAGTAAAAATTTTCAAGTGACTCAATTCAAAAAGGAACCTCGAACAAAAGCCAAAAACCACTAAAAAGTGCCTCAATTGTGTCCTCAGAGATGAAATTGGCTTGCAAGAGAAACCTCTCAAAAATACAAGCAAAACATTATTTTGTCAATTACCCCAGTAGTGGGATATTTCCTCCCAGGTCACCTGGCCCCTAAGGGCACTGCTGTAAACTTCGGCAAAGCAGGCTTCAAAGAGGCAGCTGGCAGGGCAGGGTCAGTCTGAGGTAGAACCCCCAGAAAATTAATGTGTGTTTATCAAACACGAAGAAATAGAAGCCCTCTTCATGACTTGTTGACATAATAAGTTGCCTTCTGATGTGAAGTCACTATTAAAACAGCACAACTGATGTTAAAAATGTGAAAGGTTCTACGTGTCACACTTGTTAAGCTCTGCTGGCTGGAGTTAGTGCATAATTCATGGGGCCGTTCCAAACTTTGAGGCATATAACATGCATCTCTCAAAGCTAGTTTTCTCCCAATAAAAATTATACACCTCACTTTGGACTGAGAAGGTATTCATGAAAATCAAGACACATTAAATGGCAAATAGAGCAAGTCAGGCCAAAAGTTACAAATTTTCAGGTGTAAAATATGGGTGTATTTGGCTTTCACAGTCATCCTTGTTTTAAGTATAGTAAAACTTAAACAAATTCCGGGGACCGCTTACTTTATCAGCAGGCATCAGCATGTGATTGTGTCCTGTGCCTGCTGTCTGGATAACTCGTAGTAAATTTTGTCAACACAAATTAACAGAGGGCAGATTTTCCTTCTTATATTTAAAGTTTAGGGCTTATTAAGATCTATGGGTATCTTTTTGTTAAGACTAAATTTTACCCTTTGCTTTAACTTCTTTTGGCTTTGTCAATGCATTGCTATGTGAGCTAGTGGGATATGGATGACTAGACTAAATCATCACCTTAGTCTATTTAAAGGGCGTAGCAGGTTTTTTCCTTCCTCCCTCCAGAAAAGAGCAGACAGCTAGTCCGTGTGATCAAGCTACATCCAGAAATACACAGGGTTAGAGTTACTCTGTACAGAATGACACAGAAGAGAGAAAACAAGAGGGGAAGGAAGGGAGGGAGGGAGGGAGGGAGGGAGAACGATGTTAAAGACTACCCAACTAACTAGGTAGGTTTGTGAGCAGAAAAATGTGGATTCTGTTCATTGGAATGAAACCAAAGGCCCAAAGAAAATGGAACAGCTACCTCAACAGAAACCTGTTTCAGTTTTGAAGCCAGTCCTATCCCACACTTTACCAGCTGACCACTTCAAAATAGTTCTAGGTTTATATTTATAGTCAAAACTGTAGGCACATTCAACATATGGTTTGTCAGCACAGGAAAAAAGTATGTTTGCCTAATGAGAAGGTGTATCCAAATGAACCTAATCTACAACTGAGCTACACAGGGTCCCTTGTGCTCTGTAGTCTTTCATCTCCTGGACACCCATTCGTCCAGACCCTGGGCCTGGCCTCTGAATTCCCAATAACATACACATCACATATGCACTGAATCTCTCAATGCCAAGCAAGGTTATCACTGCTCTCTGAAAATGGAACAGAAGTTATACAATATTCCCCATAAACAGTAGAAGTAATAAAGCCTAGTTTGTTACTAGGCAGAAAAAGAGAAACATTATTCATACTCTTCCCCCCTCCCATGACCCTGTGAAACCTAATGTGAGGTAGAGGACAGAGAAGCAGCTTCCGACCCTCCCCATCGATCTGCATAGGAGCGGAGAAGTGGGATGGAAAGCAGCCCCAACCAGGTGCTCAGCAAGTGCGCCGATCCTCACGTACATGCACTCTTCCTCACTGGTGCCACCGAAATACACCAGGCCCACCAGACCACAAAAACCAAGCACTGCTGGCAAATTAAACAAACGTTAGCAGCTTTGGAAGAAATGCCTACAGCAAGCTGGCACTTCCCTTAATATTTCCAGTAAGAACAGAGTAGGTTAATTGAAGATAAAAGAATTTCAATAAGGCAGAATTACTTTCCCCCTAGGAACAGTAATTATATCTAATTATTACTTAATCTGGATCAGCTATTGGAAGGTTGGTCACATTCTCTCATTGAACAAAATGTCTCATCTCACTGAAGAAAGAAATGCAGGACAAATGCAACTTAAATATGCTGAATTTGACTATGGCTGAAAAGACTGTATACAACTTATACAGCAAAGATTGTAAGTTAAATGACATCTACATAGTTTGCTGACTCGCTCTAAGTTCTGGAATCCCAAACTGATCCCCAAAGCTACATCCTTGCTCCCGTTACACAAACTGGAGTCCCTTCCCTTAGTCTTGATACGAATTTTGCCATCACAGAACTTCTAGAAGCAGCACAATCCCATATCCTCAATATTTTGCAATGCTAGTCATGTAGAACAGGAATTCATGTTTAATGTGACTATCAGAACAAAAATATTAGAGAAGTATTTTTCTGTGCGCACAATAAAGTCATGTCACTGAAATGAAAGAAAAACACTAGTCCTGGTGCTTCAGAAATATCTTCATTACCTTCTTGAGCACTTTCATTGATGTTAATACTTTAGATCCTTGTAGCCTTATTTGACAAGGGGAAAAATAGGCTGCTACTTTGGGTGCAAGAAAGCTAGATTCCTAAAAATAGCAGTTAGTTAAAATGAAAATATAAAGTCCTCTGGTTCTCAAAACACGTATCAAAGCCTCCACCCTACCCTTTTAATGATCATAAAAGATTTTTCAAAGGCATGAACTGCAGCACGTAAATATGCCCTTAAGGATCTCTCCCCTCTGTAAGTTACCAGTACTTGAAAGTCTGCCTTCTCCTACACCACAGGCACCCCTCCCTGCCCTTCTGTTTTATCAAAGATTTTCTCTTTTTCAAGCTCTAAGGACAACAGAAGGGTATACACTCCAAAACCAACTCAGTCCTGTAAAGAGTTTCAGCAGTAGCAAGGTCACCTAGTACTCCCCTGCACACCTAAGCAGCTGGCTGGGAAATGAAGCTACAGTTGGCACCCGGGGTTAAAATAAAGCTGCTCATACGACTGTTGCAATTGCAGTAGTGCCGACTCTGGCAGGCAGGTGACTAAGGGTGCTCTCTTGTTCCAAAAGAAACAAAGAAAATCCCAACTGGAACTACAAAACCACCTCAAACCCACCTCCAAGTGACATGAAGTATCAGGAGCAAACAATAAATGTGCTAGTGCCTCGACAGTTGGCAGGATTTGATGAACAAACAGGCCTGAACAAACGGCTACTACGAAACATTCTGCCCTTCTTCCCCCCACCTGGCCCCGCGCCCCCAAACAACTCAGTATCACTGCTATCAGCCAGCTGTCTACACGCAGTGATGCAACTGCTACGCAACATGAAAGTAAGGCTTCAGTTTAAGCTCCTGCTTCAAACAGGTTTAAAATGGTCTGGGACATCATTTAGTGAGTGAGTTCGAAGCAGGATGTGCACTGACAAGGGATTTTCAGACACTGTGGGAAACGCAGCTTTTCTTTCCAGTTCAAAGGAAATCTGTTTCTCTGATGGCCAAATAACGTAGACATTGTTATGAAACAACAAACACAGCTGAAGTAGGATACAGAAGCAGTTTGCTCAGCGGTCTCAGCTCACACTATCTGTAGTGATGTTCAGCTTCAACAAATACCACAACTGCAGACCAGCGCATGGAAAGCCACTCCTACATGTGATCAATCACCTGCAAATAAGTGTGCTGGCTTGCTTCTTTTGGAGAGTAAGTTCCTTTCACAGTGATGGCTTTAGAGACTATGCTACTTCAGGCAGAGTCACACTAATCACAGCAGGACAACCCTCAGTCCCAAACACATCCTAAAGAAGAGTAGGATGCTAGTTTTTATGAGCACAACCTTCCCATTGCTTCCCCCCCACCTCCTGTCAACTTTCCTATGCTGGCTGGAGTAAAACTCTGGAGGAAAAAGAAAAGAAGATATGGGTTGCAGCAAAGAAATATAAGGAGTAAGAGATGAAGGAGAACTACGTGAATGAAAGAATAGTCTATCACAAGAGAAAAAGAAAAGGCGTGTGGAAGTCACACCCCACCAATGCTATCATCACAGCGAGAATGGAGTTTCTCCCAGAGGCCATGGCATCGATTTCCAGGCAGGCACTTACACAGGAGACAAGTCCATTCTGTTAAGTTTTCACAGCCTGCCTGTGACCTGGGTCCAGGCAACACTTTGCACAGCTAAGCAAGTCCCAGTGAGAACACTGGGTCTTCCATCTTAGTGAGTCAGAACTGCGTCAAGCCTTGACTTCAAAGATACTACCTTATGTAAGAGCCCCGAAACTAAAGTCCTACTTCTTTCTCTGTACAGGTATTTACAGGTAATATATGTAAAACCATCTCTTTTCATGCTAAAAAAGCTTCTCTGGTGTATATTTTTAACTGTAGCCCAGTGAAGTCATACACATGCATGCAACAGAGCACTCTTCCCTTGTAAGTCTAGTATAAGACACACTGACTTTCTGTCACATCAGCATCACGTATGAACTCAAACAAGTGAGCAAAGTCCCCATTTTTTTTCCTTCTCTCTTAGAAAAATCACAGTCAACAGACTGTCCTGTCTCCCCTCGTTGGCTACAATGAAGGAAAACCAAAGTAGAAGTAACAGGTTATATTCCCCGGAGACAGAACTTGGACACAGGAGATGTGAAAATAAATAAACAAATAGATCCTTTGTTAGGGACATTGGTTCTTATGACAAGTATTATGGTGGAAGAAAATCGTGACAGGAATCAGGGTAGTTCATGTAATCTCATATCTAATTTTATTTTCAAGCCAGATAGCTCCTCACTGATTGATATCAAATGTTCTAGCATCAAAGGCTGAGTATTCACAAGCAAACTGCATTTTCTCTTTGCCAGCAGTCACTGACTCCACGCTATACACCTTTGCTCTTTCAAATTACCCAAAGTTCACTTCAAAGCGTGCTTGGGGTTGGAAAGCCTACCCAAAATAAGCTAAGTAATAGAAACGGTGTTACCTGAAGCTAGACTAGTTCTCTGATCGTGTTTAGGGTCCTACAGGTAAGAGAGACCCTAAACACGATCAGAGAACTAGTGCTACTTGCACTAATTTCCAGTGATTGAAAGGCATTAAAGGATAATATTTGCTTAACGTTACTTACCCTCACCTCCTGTTCTATGCAGGTATTTACACCTCATTTGTTACCATGGTGTTTGAGCAGCTTGCAGCTGAACACAAGACAATACAACAGTTGCTGTAGGTGTCACAGAAAGATTACCCAGAAGAAAGGGAAGGTGAGCTCGCAGGACGGCAAATCGAGCTCCTTTATTTCTACCAAGTTGCAGCCATAACAAAAACTGTTCAAAAACGCTGGGCTAGGAAAAAACATTACTGACACCACGCTAAAAATCTCTTATCCCTACAGAGACAGTGGTTATCCCCAACCACCCTCCTATCGGAAAATCTGGCACTTTTATGGTTTTTAGGAGAAGGAGAGGCAGGGCCTCCCCCCTCCGAGCCCGGCAGAGGAGGAAGAACAGCCCGGGGACCTTCACGTTTTGTTACTCATTCATAGCAGGGGAAGAGCTTCCCCCGCGACGGGGGAGCGCATCTGCCCGTCACTGCAAGAGGCGGCCCCGCACCGCGGCAAACTTTTGCTGCGGGTCACAACAGATCCGCAGAAACTGACAGACCTCCCAAACCATCGCCCTCCGCCCAGGGCTCGCGATTTCCCCCCTGCTCCACCGCCCACACGGCCGGGAGCCCGCGGAGCCAACTCATGCGGGCACCAGCCGGGAAAGGGCATGGAAAGTTTCCTCGCTGCCCTCGCCTTCCCCCCCTCCACGCCGCCGCAGGAACTCCGTGCCGCAGCCCCCGCTGCCCTCCCGGGAACGGGAACCGGGACCCCCGCCCGCTCCAGCCGCCACAGGTGCGGGACCGCGCTGCCTCCAACAGCCCCGGACCGGGCCTTGGCCGCCGCGACGGGCCCCTGGCGCCGGGCCGGGCGCTCACCATGTCGTAGACGTTGAGGATCACCAGCTGGTTCGCCATCGCCGGCGGCCCGCGGGCGCCCCCCGCCCGCTCGGTCGCTCCCACTGCGGCGGCGGCGCTTGCTCAG
>VZTU01008205.1:0-20014 GCA_013400835.1 Zapornia atra
CTACTTCCCATCAGCAGGCAATACTCAGACACTTTCTGAGAAGCAAGACTTCAGCACGTGTATCAGTTGCTCCGGAAGACAAACACAATTAACGAATGCCCCCACTTCCTCCTCCTTTCTCTCAGCTGTTCATTGCTGAACAGCCATCATGTGGTATGGAACATCCCTTTGGTCAGTTGGGGTCAGCTGTCCTGGCCATGTCCCCTCCTAAGATCTTGTCCACTCCCAGCCTACTGCTGAAGGGGAAGAAATATTGGAGAGGCAGCCTTGATGTGTGCCAGTGCTGCTGAGAACAGCCAAAACACGGTGTGTTATCAACACCTTGCTACTAACAATACCCAGCACAGCACTGTGAGGGCTGCTGGGGGGAAAACTAACTCCATCTCAGACAAACACAATATAGATATTAGAAAAAAAATTTTTACTGAAAGAGTTGTTGGGGCCTGGAACAGGCTGCCCAGGGAGGGGGTTGAGTCACCTTCCCTGGATGTGTTTTTAAAAAAAGGGTAGATCAGGTACCTGGGGATATGGTTTAGCTTAGGATGGGTTTGGTTGGACTTGATGATCTTAAAGGTCTTTTCCAACCTTGTGATTCTGTGATACCTAACTGTTCTGCTCTACTTTGGGGTGCAGGAAAGGAGAAAATACGTGTTCTGCCCTCAGTGTTTCCAGCTTGCTCCTCACTGGGACTTGGTTTTAAGGACATGTAGGAAGGAGACAAAGAACTGGCTAACTCTGCTCCCCAACTGACTCCTGTCATGTTATGCTGACCCTTCCCATGGGGATGAAGTGCTCCACGGGCTGTACTGATCTGTGTGGAGAATTATCTCTGTTGCTAAGCCACCCTCAATTCCTACTGCTTATAGCAGCGGTTTTACATCTTCCTTTGCCAACAGGTTGCAAAGACCCTCACCAGAGTTTGTAGGTATATGGGATATTTCTTTCCTACCTCTTGGCACTCAGCTGGAAAATGTGTGTGTACTCCACAGTGTGTAAGCCATTCTGCCACTGCAGGCTCAAACGAACGACTCTACATCATGCTATCTTTGACAGTAAGTGCTGCAGTATATATGCATGCTGCTCAGCAGCCATGGTGCAGCTCATAGTAATCCCTCATTGTTTCACAGCTTCCTGACATATTCTTCATAAACACCAAACCAAGCTTCATACTGCTTTTCCACAACTTCATCGTGACTTCACAAGTGTCTTGTATCAAGGGTTGGTATAAAGCCGCCTTCTAAGCCAAGGAAATTCCTGTACACCACAAGATCTGGTTGAGTTTGAAGTTTTTTTTGTTAACAGAAGCAAAGGCAGCAACTGTAGCATTGACAGTCAGAAATCACACCACAGCCACTACCATTTATTTTGAAACAGAGATCCTGGACTCAGAAAAATATCTTCAGTTTTTTGCTTTCCTTTCTGCTCTAAGTTCCAGTTACTTAAGACCCAAAGTCTACAGTTTTACAGTGTCAAGAAAGACTAATGTTGCTTTAATTAATAGCACCTTCAACATCATGCTTGCTAAAGAGACTATCCATGTTGTAGATAGCTTGAATGTATGGTATTTTTAGTCCAACACTACCCCTTGACCAGAAGGGAATTATTACCTTCAACATAGACCAGTTTCACCATGGTAAACCTATCCTTCTGTAAAGCTAGATCCACTGAGCAGTCCTGAGGTGCAGAATACTCTTAGCATGCTTATGATTATTGCCTGTCTGTGTTCTGAACTTCGCACGGTCGATCCTTTGACTTACAGGAGAATATGGTCTGCAGGTGCAGAGAGAGAAAGGATTGAGTAGCCTGATGAAAAATGGTGGCAAACAGAGATGGCTTCCTGAGAAGGATGTGTCCGACAATTCGACAGCAAAATGAAACCCCACTGCTGTCACCCTTTTACTAGGATTATGGTTCAGCTGCTTTGTCCTTAGTAGAAGTCTACATGGAGCTCCCTGTCAGCTGCCACATCACATCTTATTCACTTCTGCATTGTGTCATTACTCTCACGGAGAGAACAGGCAACTCAGAGAATTTCCTTTGCTGCTACCTGATACACCATTATTCACCTCTTATCATTTTAGTAAAGTAGTTACGCTGCTGTCAGAGGTAATGGAGACCATGCCACTAAGAAAATTGGCTGTAATTTATTTATCAATTGTTTCTACATACCACAAAAGAGACCATCTACTTTACGGCTGAGTCTAAGGTATCTGAGAGCCCTTGAAGTTCATGGTTTTCCGGTATTCTAAGTTCTACTTATGGCTTTTCCTGTATATGACACACAATGCCACCCCTGTGGTCTTCAAGGCCGATTTCTTCTTTGCTTGCTTTAGTCACAAATCATTCTGAGGCATCCCTTAAGTGCATTTGTATTGTTAAGTGCACCGGCCTGATTTGGTGTTAATTCAATTTGAGTGCCCTTAATATCTTGCGGGAGTGAGGCAATGCATGCAAGCTGTACCTTGTAAAAACAGGTTCCAGGTCTGCCTGAGAGCAAAGCACCTTTCCCACAGCAATTTACCAAAGTTGCTGATAAAATTTTCATAAGGAAACCTTTTTAGTCTGACCCTATTGTGTTATTCTACCATTAAGAGTCAGGGAACTGAGACTGTATTCTGGTGACAGTTTATCACATTCTCCATTATTTTAGTGTATAGACAGCCTACTGATGGGTCACAGCCTACATCCTCTCCTCTTGCAATGTGGAAACGGCTTTCAGAGCCAGAGCCCGGAGACCCGAGCACACCGGTTGCACTGTGTGTGTGTCAATATAACTGAAGTGAACTCTGGATAAACCAGGCACCTCTAACCTTCAAATGCTGGGAGATGGGACATTTTAGTGCATATGGGGCCGTGTGAAGAGAGGGGAAAGCAGAAATAAACTGTAGGAGTACTGAGCCCTAAGGAACCTGTGGAAGAAACAATGTTGCATTTTGATTAAAGAAAGGGCATCTGACTAGCCATGAAAAGCCAGTTTTAAAGGTAATGGGATAAGCAAATGCTGTCTTCATACACAAGGACTAATTTTGCTCTCAAATGAGGGCGTGTACATCCTAAACTACTCCAATGTTAGCTGAAAAAGTTTCCTGTATTAAAGGTGATCCACGTATAATATCAAGAAAAGTGCCCACCCGCCTGGCAGATTACCAAGGTCCCATTGCTGTGCAAGTGATGCTCCAGAATCTGTATGCTCTGTCATGCTCTACGAACACATTTTTCTCAGCTGTTTTAGACAGCATAACAAAACTAGTCTGGATGCCATCTGAAGACGCAAATCTTCAAATCTGAAGATTCTGAATCTCAATCTAGTCTTTTGAAGCAAAACTGGGAAGTCAGTTATGAAAGAGACAAGGAAAGGAAGAGAGGAGAAGGGGACAGAGAGGGGAAGTGAGGCAGAGGGACAGAGATGACAGAGTAAGGGCAAGAAAGAGCAAAAGTAAAAGAGAAGGAATGAGTAAGAGGAAGAAATAGAGAAAGAGAGAAGGAAAGAAAGAGAAAGAAAGAAAGAATGAAAGAAAGAAAGAAAGAAAGAAAGAAAGAAAGAAAGAAAGAAAGAAAGAAAGAAAGAAAGAAAGAAAGAAAGAAAGAAAGAAAGAAAGAAAGAAAGAAAGAAAGAAAGAAAGAAAGAAAGAAAAGAAAGAAAGAAAGAAAGAGAAAAAACAAGGGAATGCGAGGAGAGAGAAAGAGAGAAAGAAAGAGACCGAGTGAGGGAAGGAAGGAAGGAAAGGAAGGAAAGAAGGAAGGAAAGAAGGAAGGAAAGGAAGGAAGGAAGGAAGGAAGAAAGATGGACATCGCCTCAAGGTTTTACACTGAATTTTACTGAAGCTGAAAACGGAGGTTTGGGAGCTTAGCCAGCATGGCATGGCTGTTCAGCACAGGAACCTAAATACTGAGGCTGGATGGTTTGATTATAAGGAGCATATTCTGTAACCTAGCACACAATGGTAAATATGTTGCACTCTAAATTGCCTTTGGGAGTCTTGCCCTCCCTACCAGCACGACTTACTGTCAGTTGCTGGTGGGCGAAAGCCTTGATCCTGCGTCCCATGGAAGTCAATGGGAGCACTGCCTTTGACATCAGTGAGTGCTGGATCACACCCCAGGTGAAAAACAATAGCTTTGCTTCTAGTCGGGCCAAATTGATGAATAAATCAGAGCCTTGCATGTGTGGAGTCAGGGCTGGTTGTGAGTGTCTCTTGCAGAGGCATTTTACAGTCCACGTATGTGTGACCAAGGCAATCTGATTAATTATTGGATAAAGCTTGAGGCAAGCACAGAGTTACAGATACCAGATAGAGAACTGTGTTACAGAGGAATTTATAATACCTTTGACTATCAGCTTCTTGATCTTCAGGGGTATTCAAGGAAGATGGAGATAAGGCAATTCTTTCTGCGTAGGGGAGGAAAAAGAGACAGCAAATACTTACAACTGTTTCTCTCTCTGGCACTCAGCATTATGCTCTAACATTGTGCTCGACTTACAATTATTTTTGAAGAAGTATGTAGGTGCTCAGGAAGGAGAACCAAGTGCATTTAATACTGTGTACATCCCCTACACCAAAGCACAATGCTTGAACCGTGCCACTGTGTTAGATGTTTGCAAGCTGCCCTGCCCCATATTAACAATGTGGAAGCTGTGAAGGGTGGGGTAAAAACATCCCTGTAGGCCCTGGCTGTCTGCAGCCAGCCCTGCTTTGTCTCTGTGCCCCACTGAGGTCAGTAGCAAGGTTTGTACTACAGTGTGCTGTGGAAATGCTGGGCTATCTGAGGAAAGCGCTTGCAACTTTGACTTGGCCTCAGCAGTTTTGTTCCAGTCTGGGTCTGTGTTGGCCCTTCGATTGATCCAGTATCATCACAGATTTCCTGAGTTCCACATCATGCCATGTGACAAAATTTTGAGGGTAGAGGGAATATTGGCTGACATAGCTTTCCTATTTGAAACACTGGGAAAATGTGTGTGTGTGTGTGTTTATTTGATTGGTTTTTTTTCTTTTTTTTGGGGGGGGAGTGGGGTGACACTGAGGTGGGCAGTGTGTTAGCAATTTCAGAAAGAGGAGCTCACCAGGATGTTCTGGATGACCTCCTGCCAGCTATGTCTCTTTGAAATCCAGTGAGCTGCAGCAGCTAGGAATAGAGGGGTCATGGAGGTAAAGGGGCAGGCGATGCACCACAGCACAGCAGGGACAAAAACACATGGACCTTCAATAGGTAAATCTCATGACAGCATCTGCAGCAGCTGCCCCAGACACTGTGAGTGAGTGTGTTAGGAGACTCTTTCTGATGGATCAGGGGCAGGTCAAAGAAAGGCATGAAGGAAGAGTTATGGTTTCACTCTCTTGCTCTCATGCTATAAGACAATTTTAGGGACTCAGAAGGTTATAGTTATTGCAATAGGTTCTGGGAATTTTAAGAATTAATGGGTGAAGGTTATTTGCAGTGAATTTCACAGGAGGAAAGCCTATGTTGTCAGTATTTGTTCTACCCTTCAAACAACAGAGAGGGAAAGCTATGTGAGAGATGGGCCACGGCACTGTGCTCTGGAGTCTTCCCGCATTGTTTTGTTTCCATCTAAGGATAAATAAATGCCTCTGTGTATGGTGCTTTGAGAGAGAAAACTCCAGCTCAATCAGGGAAATAGTCTTTGACTTCCTAATCCAGTGAGAAATGGAAATGCTCTTCTCTCTCCTTTCCTCTTCATTAGTTTATATACATCAGCTCTCATCGTGTTTACCTGCGAAGAAGTGGTTTCAGTATGACTGCTATCTTTGTAGCTTTTTCTATAAACACTTCAAGCCCTGTTGTATAACTTAGATGGAAGCTAAATAAGCATTCAAATGAAACAAAAAACCTCAGGAGATCTTCCTGCCAGGACATAAGTTGTGTAGTCAGGAGAAATATAGCCAAAGTAAGAAGCTATGGGCCATGCCTCATGCTAACAGACACACAGGTGTTTCCCTTGACTATTTGAAATAAGGCCTGAGCCAAGCCCTCTCCACATGGCTTCAAGTGGGAATGCATCTTATTGCTCAAGACGCTAAAAAATGTGAGTGATTTACACACTTTTAAACTTACTCTGCACTTCTGCCATTAATCATGCACAATCCACACCGATGTCACTCTCTTTGTGCACCACTATGGAAGCATCTGTGTATCATATATTCAAATCGCATTGTGTGCTTGAGGGAGCTTGTGATGCCCTGAAAACTTCTGTGGCAGCACGGCTTGCAGGCTCCGCACACTACCTTGTGAACCATCTATTGTGTATGTGACTGCAAGCTTGAATCCCTGCCTGGGATTACCTGAAAACTCTGGAACTTGCCAGCAGGAAAATTCACAGCTAAACAATTATATTGTTGAAACTCTGACAAATCCACCCCAGTTTATGACTTTGAAAATAGGGCTAGGTGTGAGCAGCGGAATATATTATACACCATAGCACGGCCTCTCGGGGCCTGCAATATAGAATCTGTTTACTTTGACTGACACTTTTCATTTTTCTTTTCTTCCAGACATTATTGCTGCAAATGGTATCTCTGCTCAATATGGATTTGTTCCTCCAAAAAAAAAAAAAAAGTTTAGATATTTGGATAACCATCCTCTGAAGAAGTTATTTTATGATGATGATGATTTTTGGAAGCAATCCAGCAATAATGCAACAGACAGTCAACACAATGAGTAAGAGCAAACAGACCTGCATAATATTGCTACATCGGATTACATGGAGGTGGGATTTCCAGAACTTCTCTCCAATGTAAAGTAGTCCTAAACCCTCCAAATATGGACACAAAGGAGAGGAGGTTTTTTTCCTACCCATCACTTTTCTGTAAACAGAAGTTTAAATCCCCTCAAATAAACTGGCGACTTCTTGCCACGGGTAAAATAAATCTCACTCAAGCACAGAACAGCATTCATTATACTTAGTCCCCCATAAGCAGGCAGAGACATTCTTGCAAAGTACAACTGCTCAGGAAAAAGGAAGATTTGTTGTTAAAGACAATGACAATATTTCCAGATAGAATCAGCTCTGGGTCATGCAGAGTGGCAGCATTTTTTTTCCCTGTTACATTGGTAGCATAAATTGAAAATTCACTACAATTTTCCACTTCCATCAGAAATTACAGCATCTCCGATGTTGAATGCCAGAACAGGTGGCAATGACTGGTGACCACGTTGTACCTTGGTACATTAGCCTGAAGAGTGATTTTTTTTTTTTCCCCCTCTATTTCTATAGGAGAAAAAGTAGAAGAGCAAAATTTCTTTTCCAGGCCATTCCCCGATTGACAAATAAATCATTCTTCATCTCACTCAGGCAGGAGCAAACAGCACCTTTTAGATAAAGAGATGGCTGAGAGATGGCAGTTTTATCAATGTGGGCTTGAGTTGTAAAACACAAGGTATACCTTTTAAGTATAATTTTGTGAACAAAAAAAGGGTATTTTGGTCCGATGCATGAATCTTTTATCTGCCTTACTCCTGCCATTTGTATTTCCTGCCATTTGGGAATATCGCAAATGGTCTCTGCCTTTTTCTTTGTTGTTTTATAGTTCCTTTTGTACAGCAGCCAATGTTAACGTTTCTTTCTGAGTGTGAAAGTTGCTGATGGTTTTGATGTACTTGTACTGTACAGTACTTGCCAAGAACTCCGGGTGGACAGTGTGCTTTCTGAGATCATTAAGAAGAAAATTCCACCTGGTTCTTGTCAAGGAGAGATAATTTCTGTGTTGAGTTCTTGCGGCACCTGAGAAATACAGAAGAGATACTGAAGTAACTTCAGGACTCATATTTGGAGGGACCATGAACTCTCACAATAAACTTCAATTTTGCCAGTGCCTTTCTGACTACCAGCAACGGTTGCCCCGTCCCTGGAAGTGTTCAAGGCCAGGTTGGATGGGGCCCTGGACAACCTTGTGTAGATCCAGACCTGGAGGTTGGCGGCCCTGCCTGTGGCAGGGGGGTTGGAGCTCTATGATCCATGGGGTCCCTTCCAACCCAGACCATTCTATGATTCTATGATTCTATGAATGGCCCTTGCTGTGCAGCACATGGGGAAAGAGGAATGCTGCACAGAATGCTGTTTCAGATGATACCTAAGAGCGGATCTCAGAGAAGCCCCAGCTCCACCTGTTCACTTTGCTGTGGCATAGCTCTTGCTATGGAAAGCAGGGGTGACACAGACTGATTTACCTTTCACTCATCTTTCCTGCCCTAGTTCTCCATGTGCAGGGTCCCTTGACCAACTACCAGTGGCGTGCTCTGATCTGAGACGGTGTAGCCATAGGGCTGAGGGCGCTGCTTTTTCAAGAAGCTGGCACTCTTCTGCTTGCCTAAGGGATGTTCCCAGTCCTGCGTTGTTACACCCCTTTGGAACTTCTTCAATTAGGAGGGAATCCCAGAAATTTAAATTAGGGCAGCACTGATACAAATGCAGCACATGCAAAAGCTCACGTCTCCTTATTTGCCTGGATTTGTGTTGTTTATTTATGCTTTGTGATGTAAATGGGACTAGAGGTTGAGGCAACAGTTTGCACATTGTAAACAAAAGTATGTAAGCGTGTTGTGCACACGTCGCATTTTCAACATTATTAGAGACCATAAACCCCCTGTAAGGAGAGAATGGGGGGGGGAGGTGTGGGGGGGGGGGNGAGGTGTGGGGGGAGGGGAGCAACTCACTCAGTGATCTTTTCATGCAGTGTCTTCAACACATTTATTGCCACATGAGAATTTTCAAGGCTGGTCATGCATTCAGAGCTGTCCCTACCAGTGATCGGTTGGTACTAAATCTGGCTGACGCTTTGCTGAGGACTGAAAAGAAAAAGACACTAAGCAGTTCCTGTGGCAGACGTGTTTTCCTATTTTTGGCTTAAAGCTTGTGTAAATTAAAGCACAGGCTTTCCAGTAAAAGACCGTTTCACCTGAAAATATTCTACTGTCTCAGCAAGTATTCTACACTCCAAGCAACATTTAAGCACCACAGATAATTTACTTCATACTGGAAAGAAAGGTAAAGTAAACTTGCCTGCTCAAGAGAAGGATATAGTTTGCTGACTGACCCTAACAGTCATTACTTAGGGTTTTCCCTGAAATTTTCAGGTTGGGAAAAAGTGAGGGCGCTCAACTGAAAAAAGAGACAAGCACCCTCCTTTGTTCCTGACTTGCGACCACCTCAGATTCCCTACCATTCTTTCTTTTCCCATCTTCAGGAGGTAGGAGGAGGGAAGATGATACTAGGGACTATATGTAATTATCATTTATCCTGCCTGCAGCTTCCACAACCCACAGCAGCTCGGGCCTCATGAGTCAGTGGAATCAAAGAGGGGCCCAGTCATCACTGCCCAGTGGTTTTGAAATTTGTATATGTAATTTATGGCAATGGCCAGCAGCAGACACAGTGTGGTGATTTGCTGAGGGTGCCTATGAATAGTGTCTTGTTTTCAATATAATCCTGAGCATGAGGCTATGGAGAATCTACCTAAGACCTAGACAGTATTTAAAACCTGCCATTCACCCCAGAAAGCCCCTCCTCACTTTGACATCCTGTGTCAGCTCCTTAAATCAAACCCCTCAGACTCAGGAATGAAGTAAATAAATTATAAGCTTTATTGATTGTGTCTGCTGTGTGAACGTTCTTTATCATTGACTAAGCCATTCAAACTGTTGTCCCAACATGGATCAGGCTCCCTGTAAAACCCGAAATGGCTACTCAAGAGGGAGCAGAAATGTTTTCCTTCGTTGATCCAAGGTTCTGTCACAGAGGGTTTTGATCTCTGCAATTTTACAACATCCATATGGTCAGGGATGAATTGGCTGGCGTCTTTCAGTGAGATACAGGAGATACAGAGTTTTAGATTGGACAGAAGCCCACTGTGATATAGGGGGGGTTTTTTTAAAAAACTGAATATGAGAGAATTTCTCATGATTTTTTGAATCACACAGGCAGTGTCTCTCGCTTGGTCTATTCTTCCATCTGTACAACACTGTTGACTTCAACTAAATCAGTACTATAAATGCATTTCAAACTTCTCTTCCAACTAATGGAGATAGTGCTGGTGGTTGCTGGTTAGGGGTTATTTTGGGAGAAAGGATTGGTTTTGCTTCTGCTTTTAAGCAAGGAGGTGTGGTAAATCACAGGCATCTTTCTTGGGATGGAGATAATAAATCACTCTTCCCAGGTGAAATCTTTTATTTATGCCTTGGGATTCCATTTCATTGAGGAAAGGTATGTTCTTTTGGCTTCAGTTGGGCTGCACTTTAGCAAGTGATTCAAATCAAGCTGACACTTATTAGTGAGCATGTTGAACACTTTGCTCTCAAGCATTTCACTGGGCTGCCACCATTCTCCATTCTTCACAGATGTTTGTTCTCCTCAGGTTTCATCTGGAAGCAAAAATCACTGCCTGCTCCTCATGTCAGTGGGAAGTCAACTGCAAAGGGCAACTTGATTTTAGAGACAATGGATCACTCCCACCAGTTAAAAAAAACCCAAACAAATAGAAGGGAATATGAAATAATACACTCACAAATCTGCTTGAGCTCATACTTCTGGTCTGAAAGTGACCAAGCAAACTTCTTATTATCACTTATTAGGTGTTGAGCCCTGTCACCATGCTCAATGTTGCAGAGTGCACATTCAATCATAATGGCTCCAAAGAGAGTATCAGCAGTATCATACAGACAGTAAATTATTTAATTGCAAAGCATTAACTGCTATTGAAAGCTGGTGTTTATTTGGAAAAAAAACCAACAAAGCAACAACAAAAAACCCAAATCTTGAACAAACAAACAAAAAAAATTACATAGAAAAGTGATTCTAGATGTTGTCCTTTCTCTTGGAATACTCTGTTAATCCCACACACCATTCTTAAATTTTCTTTGCACTGCACCCTGGGAAGGCATGGTTCAGAGGCGAGAGCCTGCAACTAAGTCCTGATGCCAGGGCAGAAGCTTGCTCACACAGCCTTTTGGTTAAGTTTTGGTTTATTTGTAGAAAGCAGTGTAACATCTCACTTCACCAGACCACAGAGAACTGGTAAACTTTAGAGGGTATCTGGCACCTCTACCCATCTTGGAGGTTCTGGCGGTATCAGGCATCTGCGTGCAGGCTGCATGTCACAACAGAGGGGTGGCTGCTGCCAGCTGTAACAACCTGCATGTGTCCATGTGACCCCGTATGACGCCTGGGAACCCTGAACCCTTCTGGCAAAGGCAGGAATGTGTGGTCATCCAAGCTTATATGGCAGGGACACGTTGTCCTGGCCATTTCTTGCTGCACAAAACTTAGCTTCCTGCTTGCTTTGTAACCTAGCACAATCAGCGGTAAGGCACTGCAGAAAACTGGAAGTTACCTATTACAAAGACCTAATTAGCTTTACTTTGTGGCCATCATGGGGCCCTTCCTACACTAAGTAGAGGAGGCAGCTGGCTGTTCCTAAAATGTGAGCTTTGGCGTCACTGTTGAAAATGCAATGCCTATAGTAAGGAAATAAACACTAATTGTAACATGAGTTAGTGTCTACTGGAGTTTGGAGGTTCAAGTCATATTTACACACAAAGAGGAACTGTGTGAAATGCATGACCTGGAAAGGTGACCCTGACATTTAAGTAGTTATGTATGACTAAAAAAAGAAAGGAGGCAAAAAGTCCCCCTGGAAAAAAAAAAATTCTTTTCATTTAATATTATAATAATCATAAGAAAAGAAACCAAGCCTGCAAAGGCAAGGGTAGTGTGCATGTGTTTCTTCCTTTCCTTAAATATTTTACTGTGTTGCAATGCATCCAATGTCTGTCTAATATGCCAAGTGTTTTAAGACATTAATATGGAGGAAAATGACTCACCAGATTTCATGGACTTCTTTAATGTGCTTCTGCATATAGCTTCAGGGAAAACAGGTCAGTCAATAACTTTTAGGAATGACTAATCATTAGCTGCATGGGTTAATATGAGCCAGAATATCTTTAAAAATGCTAAAATGGGCTGTGTCACAAAAAGGATCCAGGGGCAGTTTCAGTCTTGGCAATACATTTCCCCACTGCTTACGTGAAGGAAGCTTCATTTTTTTATATGAAATACCATTATTAACACGAGAGGTCCTCTACCACTTTCCCAATTCTGTAACAATAAACAAGCTTATTTACTAGTGGCTCTTTATTGTTAGCTTCTTTGCTATGTTCAGACTGATAACATTCAGGTGAAATCAATTAAGATATGGCATCAGAATAGGTTGTATCCAAAGCAGTGGAAAATATTGCAAGTAGGAGTCTATCAACTAGAAAAGAAAGTGCATGCTGTTATGATTATACTACAGAGAGGTCGGTTCCTGTGAATCTCCACATCTGTGGTTTTGTTCATGCTTTACCATTAATAGAAATGTCTGTCTATATGATTGTGTTGATAGCAGTATTATTTGAGAAGGAATTTTTACTACCAAATATAAATATAGCATGTGTTCATTTTTTTAATTATGTGTAACATTCAGTAAAGTGATACATTATTAAGAAAGGTCATTGATTGTTCCCTGGATGTGGCAGTAAAATATACAGTATGTACTAAAATTAAAACTAGTTTTAGAGCAGTGTAGTGTGGAATAATACAAAACAAAACAAAAAAAAACCAAACCCCAAAGGTGCTAAAGTTAACAATAAATATGAATAGAAAAAGGAGCAAAAATGATGCCCTCTTATCTTGACTGGATTCAGAATTGGAGATGCAAACAGATTTAATGAGGTTGTACTTGTTCTTATAGGGTAAGAACACATTGGTAGTCTATGAGACGTTTTAAAGTTTTTCATGAATCGATGAGAAAAAGGGTCACTGGGATTATGGACTGACAAAATTTAGTGAGTGCCAGCTCAAACAAAAAATGATTGCTCCTAAGCTGATTGCATTGTTCTGGAAATACTATATTAATTCTCTGAGACCCTGCCAAAGAAAGTAGAAATAGACATTTTTTTTTTTCTCCCCAGATCAGTAACATCTGTCTGCTTCAAAAATTTGTGTCTCATCATATCCCTATCCTCCATGTCACATTAAGGTCCTGATCTGGTAACCCAAGTTTCAACAGGAGGTAGTACCCACTCAACAGCACGTGCGACCACAATCACGAATTTGATGGGCATAGGCATTTTTCGTGGTGAAATAGCAATCAAAGCAGACATGATCTCAAAATATTTCCTAGGTCTTCCTAAACAGATACAATGGCTCCAAAATACTTTAAAAAATGTTCCAAAAAAACTTCCTAGCAAATAAATGCCGAAAACCCTTAGAAAGTGCTACCCAGATTAGTAAATGTTTTATGAAAACAAGAAGACACATTCTCTTAGGTTTCCTTTTTTTACTTGCATTTTTATTTCATATAATACATTGAATTAAGTGCTAGATTTCAGTTTAAATAGCATGTTTCATTGATTAGTTTTTTTTCTGTTCTTGAGCTGATGAGATCCTTGCCATAGCTACAGTATTTGCTTACATGGTCAATGTGTGTTTGGAAATGTACCTTTTGCTGTTTAACACAACCAAGCGGCTGGAATGAAAGCGGCTCCATGTGATCAGTGTGTGTTATCTGCAGAGCGTGTGGATAACACCTGCCAGTTTGCACCAAAAAAACCCCAAAACCGAAACCCCAAACCAAAAAAAACCCCCAAAACACCAGATTATGAAAAGCAGCAGAAGGCTATGGACAAGCCCACAATGAAAGAACGCAGGAGAAAATTTTAAAGTAAAGGATGGAGAAAGTAAAGAAGTTAATTGTCTGTTTCTATTTATCCTTTTCCTTAAAGAAAAAAGAAATTAAATTGTAATGAAGCTCAAAAACAAGACAGTGGTGAAATAAACTTTTATTTGGTGGAAGTTTTGATGGCAGTAGTATTGGTGACTTACTTTTTAATGATTGCAGTTATTCTTGTTTCTTTTTTTCCGAGATATGAAGAGTTGGAAAATCCTCCCTAAACTAACATGCTATGCTGTGGTCTTGGGACGTCCAGAGAGACCTTCTGATGAGGGGAGCCAGCTGGTGCCAGCACAGTCATCCACAACCTTGGGGCTGGCTGGGGGCATACACAGCATGCCCAGGGCCTCATGGGGCATGGTCAGGCTGCAAGCTACATCGATGCCCCATAGGAAAGATAGGGGAATCTCCAGGCTTGCAGCAGGTAGTGAGGAGCACCTAGGCCCTCGGAAGCAGCTGGAAGGAAGGAGTGGGCTTTCAGGGCTGTACATAGGGCTGGAGAAAATGTCCACTTCCAGGATTTGTCCTTTCAATATAACATTTTTGTGTGGGTGCAGGGAGGTGCAACTCTTATTTCCATTCCATAACACATTATAGCATGCATCCTTAAATGCAAGGCTACCCTGTATCTGGACCACTGCAGTGTATCACCAAGATTAAGAGCATAACGAGCTTTATTAAAGCATCTATTAAAGCAGCATGGGGATGGTTACAAGATCCAACATTATTAGGTAAGAAAAACAAATATGTCTTACAAACCCTAAATCTCTAGAATAAAAATCACTCACTAATTGAGTGGGGAGCTAGGATTAAGTTTTGCTGGAGTTCAGGTTATTCTAAGTTAGTCCATTACATGGTTATTTCTCAAGTACTCAGTGAGG
Source organism: Zapornia atra (assembly GCA_013400835.1). Taxonomy (NCBI): domain Eukaryota; kingdom Metazoa; phylum Chordata; class Aves; order Gruiformes; family Rallidae; genus Zapornia; species Zapornia atra. The sequence continues at coordinate 14,603 of VZTU01008205.1, forward strand.
GTTCCATCATAACCAGTGTTCCCACTTTGTGCAACTGCATTGAGCCACTGTGGGGGCTTCCAGGGTTGCTTTACTGAGTTCTGGTCTCACACAAAACCCCCACCCTTTCTTCTCTCTGATGGTAATTGGTTTGCTGCTCCATACTCTCTCATCTTCATCAGAGATGCCTTATACCTGGAAACCATTCGAGCATTTGTGTGAGGCAAATATTTTGCTATAGTAATTGTTTGGGTTGCGTAAAAATAGTAGTTGCTTTGTGACAAATTGGCAGAGGGACAGTATTTCTGTGTTTTCTTTGAAGCCTACTGTGCTGTGTGCTCTCAATGGCATTCCTTGAGAAGGTTTTCTTACGTGAAGAACCTGGCAAATATAGTTTGTAAACTCATCACCCACTGTCAGTTTGTGAGGCTTGAACTGGAAGGGTTCATCATGATTTAGAGGTGAATACAAGGACTGTCACTGGAGTTTCAGGGTGATGGAGGAACCTTGTAAAAAATACTGGCATACACCTGTCTTGGTCTTGCAGATCAACCTTCTTCTTGTCTTGGGGAGGCTAACCAAAGAGGTTAGCAGATGTACATTGGCTCTGAAGAATTTTCTATTAGTTTTAGATCAGTAATTGATAGACAAATACAATAAGCTGCAGGAGCGGAATGACTGACTTGTCTTTCAGATATGAAATCGTTATAATCAAGTGGCTACCTGACCCTGCCTGTCAATAGCAATGCTGCCCACAGGTCAGGTCTGCAGTCATGCAAGGATCAAACCACAGTTCCCAAACACCTTGGATTTGCCTGCACTGCACACTAAGAGGAAACCCTTCCAGTATCCCTGAAAGGTCCTCCTCTTTGTCCTCCCTACAGTGCCTTGCCACCCCAGGGGACTGACACTGATGTGCTTTATAACTACATAAAGGAAACCATGACTTGTGAAGCTATGGAACAGTAAAAGAAGGAGTAAAATATCCCAGACAAGAAGAGAGGTGGTTATCTCACCCCAGGGTGAGTAGCTCCACTCTGTGGTAGGGGTCCCAGGAAGGGACACCCTCCTGAGCCTGCATAGTCTGCTATGTGGCACTCTGCCAAGAAGGCAGCAGCGATGCTGGGCTCCTGGAAGTCCTGGCTGTCCCCACTGACAGGTGACTCTCCACCCCTCACTGGTATCACTGACAGACCTGTTCTTTCCCAGTTGTGGGGTGACCACTAACCTGCAGAACACTGTAGAACACTGTGCTACCTTCTCAGCTTTGTGTCAGCAGCTGGCACTAGTCCTGGAAAGGGTATGACATCCCCTTTTTAAAAGACCATTGCCTTCATCCAGAAGCTATTGATTCAGCAAACATCTGCCTCCCTACTGAAAACCTTCGCAGGACCAGTCTGGGAATTGTAGCACATTCACTTGTTAAACTTATATCTGCATCCAAGGCCACATCACATCATTTTCCTCTCTGTAAAATCTGATATGGACGAAACTTCCTCCTGGGATTGTCTTCTGCATAAATCCCCAAATCTGCAACAGTTCCCATCCCACTGTGTAACACAGCACAGCAAAATGCTGTTTACACCTGTGGGTTAGAAGGCAAGAGGGAACACTGGACCTCGTGGCCTTTCCAGGGAGTACTGGGTAGAGAGAATAGACACATGTAAAATTGCAGCATGGTTTAGATGGAGCTAAACCATGACAAAAACTAAGGTGCAAACCCACTTTATTAGTGTCCAGCATGTGTATCCTTTCAGCAGAGAAGTGCATGTAGAAGCCACTGGTGTCACAGAAGGAGTCTTCTGGCAAGGCTAAGCCCCAAAAGGTGACTCACACTTCATGGCATGCCAGGATTGTCTGCTCATTTGGTAGACTTCAGAAAACAAACAAAAGCAATCCAAAAAAAGAAGAGTACATGTACCTAGACTTCAGCCCTTCTTAATGGGGTCAGCTGTGATTAGGTGTCATTTTCTCACCAGACATGAAGCCCTTCCTTCCCCCACCCAGAAGAGTTTTTCCCATCTTTGGCAGGGATAAGTGCATGAATAATCTTTCTTAGCACCTCACTGGTCTCCAGCTCATGAATTTAGACTCCTTAAGTCTAACTTGGACAAGGTTTTGAAAATTTGGGAGCTTGTTCCTACTAACTACATGGAAAAAGAGAGAGCAAGAGTTTTCCTTGATCTTCTTGTCCTCTCAGTAATATCCCTTAGGCAATAGATAGTTTGAGAAATTGTGATGATAATGTACTTATAAGAAAATATTACTTCCAAAATTAGATGTGACTGTTCAGAGAATTTTTTTCTAGAGCCCCTGTAGCCGGGTGTCTGTACACAGAAAACATACATGCTGTGAAATTCAAGTTTAGGAAAAATGCAGATTCACAAGCTTGCAGCAACTGCAAACTGCAGAAAGCCAGATAAAAGAGACCAAGACTAGTGCTTAACACACAGGACAGAGGGATCTTGGCTTTCATCAATGGCTTTGACTAGCAGCCTCCATGGATGTTTTTGAAGAGGAAATGCCTGGCTATTGAAATGGGCAAGGGACATTGGCTATAACCTGAAGGATGAGACATTAGTCCACTATTTACAGTGCAGCAAGATAAGAAAGATAGTAGAATTTTAAGTACAGTAGTCTTCTCACAATTTCATGTGGTTCTGTATGGAAAAAAGAAGTTAGCCTGTTGTATTTTTGCAGGCAGGAGTATAGGATATTGCAATGCTACATATACTTCTAGTGTTTACATGCACTGTGAGCTGAGAACAGGCCCCAGTTCTCTGGAGGATTTTAGCACTTGATGACATCTTCATTGTTATTATTACTCATTACAAACAGATTTCTGGGAGTGAGGTCATTCAATGGCAAAGCCATCATAAGCATTTCCCAAAAAGTGTGCCTGGAGAAACCTTTTGGATGCAACCAGTTTTTGTGAACAAGAAATAAATAGAAGAAGCTGGTGGTGTTTGTGGTTTGCAAAACCTAAAACATTATCCTTGCCCTGATTTCTGCTGCATGTTTCACCCCTAAAATAATCAAACACAAACATCCCAAAACTCTATGAATTTCCTTTTTAAACAGCATGGTTTTTATCCAGAAGTGGACCTCATCCTGGAAAAAAAAAAAAAGTCCAAAACAAACTCTGGTTTGAAAGTAACTCCTGATTTACCCTTCTCTAGGACTTAAAAAATAAAGAAAATGTAGAGGATGTATCAGCCTGAAATGAACCGATGAAAACAGCAGCTTTCGCAGCTCTGCTCTGGACCCAAAAGCTGTGGTTTCCAAAATAGCCCTTAACTAACACAGGTGAGCAGTACAGGTGAAAAGAGCCTTGTGCTGAACTCTACTCCTGTTGATGTGAAGTTATTTTTCCCCAAGTTATTTTGGCTAAACATGTGTCCACACTGAGCCTCCTTGTGATAATTGCAGCCTATTTTCTAAGAGCTTACAGGTTTGGCCAAGACTTCCCCAAACATAAAGACCATTCAATCATTCATTTCCATTAAGTAAGGTTCAAAGTTTACACAGGTTTGAGTTTTTCTTCTGTTTTCAGCAAAGTTTAATGGCTATTTTCTATTAATAGAAAAGTTCAGATATTTTTTCCTAGATCATCCATGAAAGTGTAAATAAGAGAGGCTTTTGAATCAGACGTTGCAATATCCCTTTCGGCATTTACTCCTGATGCTGACTTTTTTCCAACAGCAGCTCTGTTACATGAGTTCAACTTTTCTTATTAATATAATACTTTAATTTCCCAATTACATGGCTGTACTTGATAAAAAAAAAATGGCAGCGATATCATAAATTAATTTTATTATTTAAATGAGGGTGCAGAAATCCCTATCTGCTTTTCCACCCTTGGGCTTGTGTGGGTTTCGTGCTTTGTGTGTTGCTTTTCTTGGCCTCGTGTAAGGTGTTTCCTTTTTCTTTCTTCCCACCTCCACCCCCCCCATGAAAGAGGGGGAGTAGCACAGTAAAACATCAGCATCCCTTTCCCACAAACTATGCAGAAAATAAACCAAACTGAGAGATCCTAACAGGATGTAATTTGCAACAGATCTTACACATGCCTTGTTGAGCAGGCAGTGATACTGGATAGAGGTTGTCCCTACTCTTTCACACCTACTTTTTTCATCAGTGAAATATTTAATAATAAGGATTTGCACAGAATCATCTGAAAACTTCAGACTTCAGGCTCAGTGAAGAAAATATCTCATTTAAAGAATCGTGTCACCCCAGGGGTGTTGATTTGGGCTGTCTGCTGGCTTGAGAAAATGGCATTGTTTTACAATTGAGTCACAAGCTGAAAGTTAACTCTGATCTTCTAGGAACTCAAGAGCTAGGCCAGTTTTTTAATAATATAAGTATTTAGTTCTCAGCTACTGTAGTGAGCTTATATCAATTTCTCAAGAGCTGCATTTTATTTTTTAGATATAGTGAACAGCACAATCTCTGTTTACCTTGCCCAGGACTGTATGCATATGCCGGGATCTGTTTCGTGATTAACAGGTCACAGAATTTAGCCCTTATTTGAGTGCAAGAGCACAAAAAAACCCCCAAGAACTGCTTGGGGAGACTGTGAAACTCACTGCTGTTTTAATAAAGCAACTAGTCTTTTTAGAGAGAAATTATTTAGTAGAAGTGTTTTATAACTAAAAGGCCAGATTACACCTTGTAAAATAAAGAGAAAATAAAATTTCAGCCTCAGAATGCTCATGGTAGAGGATTTTACAGGATTTTTCCTTCTTGGCTATATTTTGCCTTTAGCTTGTCTCTACAGATACATTTTCTGTCACTGTCAGTTTTAGCTTGTCTCTTTGCTCTTGTTTTCATCACCTCTCTGCAAACCCTGTGATGCTGCCAGGCTCCGCTCACCCCTCATTCTTTCTCTTGCGTGTTCCAGAAAAACTCCATTTCCATTACTCTCCCCCTCAAATCTGCATCCAACATTTTCGCAGACTCTCTGGGTCTTCTGGTGTGTTTCCTTCCAAACAACTGGTGGAATGGAATGTCAGGGGCAGCCTTTTTTTTTTTTTCTTTTACATCTCCCTCCTTGCTTCCATTCATCACTGCAGACAATGCCGCCATCATTTCTGTGTTCTGGATGAAACTATGGCTGAATCTATCTCCCTGTCTGCTTTGACTGTTTTTTACATTAAGCATAATACAATAACGATAAGATACTAAATATATACTTTGGGAAACTGATTTCTTCACAGTGATTGATAGTAATACCTCTGTTTTCCACATGAATGCTGAAAAGCTAACTTCTGAGTTCCCAGAACCCAAACTGTGTTCTGAAATTAGACATTCATGTCTAATTAGACATTCTTAGACATTAGGAAAAAATCCTTCACCAAAAGGGTTATTGGGCATTGGAACAGGCTGCCCAGGGAGGCAGTTGAGTCACCATCCCTGGATGTGTTTAAAAGA
>VZTU01008207.1:257-19056 GCA_013400835.1 Zapornia atra
TAGTAAAGGTGTTCATATATGTGTTCAAATCATGCCACTCTTTTCACAGTTTCAGCAGAAATGTAAGCAACCTGATGTACCTATCAGAATAAAGTAGCTAGGTTTCTGGAATAAAATGCTTTTTCTCATTTGCTAGTGCAGGAGAAGTGATTGCTCCCCTCAGATTGACAAAGTTATTCCAGTGCAGATGTTAGAAGTGGCAATAAGGTGATCACCTGGGAAGTGAGGTGTGGGGGGTGCTGAAAAGCAGAAAACCCTGCAAACCCAAAGGCACAATATGAACCCCCAAACATTTCCAAAGGATAAACTTTTAATAAGCTTAATGAAAATGTAATTTTTAAAAAAAATTAAATTTTGTATGTGTGTGTATGTGCTCAAATTCAGTGATTAGAGCTAGGTGAACAGCTATCATGTTCTGCAGTGCCACAAAGGAAATGACTCACACCATGATGGTTGTGCTGGGGAAAGGTCTATGTGGCCAGGGAAGCTATATAGAAACAGGCTGGTCCAACAAAAAATTTATTCTTCTCATCCCTCCCATGAATGTAATGCTCTCCCTGAATCTGAAACTCTTTCAAAATAAAACTGTATCTAGTAGAAATCTCCAAATGCTCCACAGTTGGAATTAACATCTATTAAATAGCAAATGAGATGTATGATAACACCTTTTTCATAAATACTGTAAAAAGGGCAAAAGAACAACAGAACATGTCTACAGTAATGGAAGGTTACACATATCAAATGGATTAATATGACATCTGTAAATCTACACATAGAGAGAAGCATGGTGGAGGAAAGGAAGAGAAAGGAGAAGCAAATTTAAACTTAATAGTGGTGAATGACAGGAAGTCTTCCTGTTCATTCTTTTTTTAAATTCCATTAACACTGTGAGCATTATGACAATGAATAATGTTCCACTACATCTGGGAGCAGAACAGAAACAAAAATCTACGTTGGTAAGTACAGATCAACTCTTCTAAAAATGGTTTCAAGTGCCAAATGTTATATAGGTAACAAATTTCTCTTCTGTTAGTTTGAGTGGGAAAGCAGTATTCATTTCAGTTGGAAACTGGACTCATTGCCAAAAAATTACCCCAAAACCACCAAATGAAAATCTAGTTCAAAATCATTGAACACTTCACTGTCTGTGTGGGTCCCTTTGCAGCAAAATAATAAAACCATGCAAAGGTGCGTTAAACAGAGCAACATTTTTGGTAAACTGAGACTCTTTAGATTTGCTTGAGAGTTTTTTACTGTATCTTTTAGAAAACTGAAAATTGTCACTTTATTATAAGTTTAGGGAAAAAAAATTGCTTTTGACTACTAGATTACCACTAAAGGTAATAAGGACAAATTTGTTTTAAGCATGACAGAAATATATACTATGGATACTAAAACATTTATTTTATATATTTAATGGCAGAGTTGATGAGTTGCATATTCTACTCTTACATAGTGGTATACCTTTCCTACTCAATAGCATTGCAGTTACCTTATTGCATTATGACAGTAATTAATCTTAAAAATAATTCTACATGAAAGAAAACAGTACAGAATAATTCAGATACATCTCAGAACTTAGGATAATACCTGAAGATAGATCAGGTTAATGTTAATGAACAGCTGAAAATAATTTTCACTAAATTGTGATTGTAAAGGTTTTGTAATACTATCAGTTTAGTTCCTAGAGAAAAACTCTCAGTCTGATCAATGAAAGTGATAATATCTAACATATTTACATTGACAAAATGTCACTAAAAAGCCCTTTACTGAATAATAGCACTTAAAGGTCAGCTTTCTCTGTTTATATATTACTTTTATGTTTAATTTATTTATTATCCTTATATAAATAAAAGTGAAAATAATTTTGTCAGAAAAAAAGACAAGCACATAAAAAAGTGAAGTACCACTAATAGAATAAAAACAGTATCATGTATTTTCAAATTTTAAGTATATTGATAACCTTAAATGGTGACATTATATGAATGATTTAATTTTATGCTTTACTTAGTGGTATATTTATGGCATAATTATGCTATACAGTAGAAATAGATCAAAACCTTTTAAGCAATAGTGCATAAAGACTTTTGAATTGAACTTCTAGAAACTGAAAGTGCTCTTTCAGTTTATTGACTTTAGTAGATCGTTAGAATTCTATAACCACGTGAGGACATACTAAGAATAAAGTATAAATCATATAGAAGACTAATGACTTCCTTTTTAATATTTCATCAGTCTCTAAAATGTGTTGAAACATTACATGGTGTAGTTTTGGTTGAGAGGGAGCCAAAAAAAAAAAAAAGTTTATAATAGAGTTTTAAAGCAATCTTGGTTTTCAGATAATAAAAAGATTTTCTTATAATTTTCAGCTCCGTTTACCTAAAAATTCTTTACTTATAAACAGCAGGCTCTTTTGCAACTGACTTTATGTGAAAATGACCAATGTATCATTTTTACATTATCAATCAGAAGGAAAGGAAAGCATCTTGGTAAGAACTATCTTTTTCACTACACTACTTTCAGTTAAACTCTTGAAGTATGAATGTATTTAAAACAAAGTAATTTTCTGTGGTCTGAACCATCTGGCCATTTAATGAATTATTTGGCAAAGAAATATATTCTGCAAAATATAAACTTGTACTGGCTGCTGCTGAGCTGCCTTTTAATGCTTGATTGGCCTTCGAGTAAAAGCATCTATAGGGAAGTTCACAGGATTTTTTTTCACTTCACCTGTAAGTGTCTATTGTCCCCACTCCATAATCGCCAACATGTGCCAAACAATGTAGTTCAAAGGCATCTGCTACTGGGTCTCTTATATGTCTCTCTGAGACCCTTGCACCAAAATCCTAGCTCCTATATCCTGAAACACATCCTTGCACCACCTCATAAATGATTATTAGCTTCTCCAGACAGATTTTTGAAATCCTTGCTCATCAACTAGATTTCCGTGAAATACCAAACACTTTGAATAGTACTGCCACTTTCCCAGTGAGCTTTCCCTCCCAGGCACTTTGTATAAAAGAGAAGACAGAATGGTATCTCTGTCCCCAGCAAGGGACCTGCTGAAGGACACTGTGCTTTCAGAACTCCACTTTAAAGAGAGTACTAACTCAGTTCAAGGTTTTGCATCAGGCATATCACACACTGCCAGCTGTGCTCCATGGGACTAGTGCACAGTCCAATGTTAGATGGTGAATTGTTCATTCACATGCTGACCTGCAAAGGTGTGGTCTTTGCACTGCAAAGGTGGAAGAGCTCAGCAGACAAAGCACAGTGTATACAGCGCAGTACAGAAGAATCACAGGATCACAGAATCACAGAATCATAGGGGTTGGAAGGGACCTCAAGAGATCATCAAGTCCAACCCCCTGCCAAAGCAGGTTCCTTAGGACAGATCACACAGGTAAGTGTCCAGATGGGTCTTGAATATCTCCAGAGAAGGAGACTCCACAACCCTCCTGGGCAGCCTCTTCTGGTGCTCTGTCACCCTCACTGTGTATAAGTTCTTTCACATATTCATGTGGGACTTCCTATGCTCCAACTTGAAGCCATGAAGAACGAGACAAGCAGGGGAGATGAGGAGGTAGCCAGCAGGACAGGCACTGAATGTCCTGCTGGAAGATGCACAACATGCACCCCCACAGGGCAGTGACCCTTTCTCAGTTCTGCAGTCTATGCAGGCACAGGTCAGGACCAGAACTGAGAGTCCTTCCAGAAGTCTCTTTCACATCCATCTTTGGAAACATCATGGAGGCTCTGCATTGCACGTACAGAGAACAATTGTGGGGTTTTGCACTCATGTCTAAAGAAATATTCTATCAGAAATAATGTGACCAGCAGGACTAGGTAAGTGATCATCTGTTGGTACTTGGCATTGGTGAGACTACGCCTTGAATCCTGTGTTCACTTTTGGGCCACTCATTACACTGAGGTATTAGACTGTGTCCAAAGAGCAACGAAGCTGGTGAAGGGTCTAGAGCACAAGTCTTGAGGAACAACTGAGGGAACTGGGGTTGTTTAGTGTGGAGAAAAGAAGGCTGAGGGGAGATCTTATTGCTCTCTACAACTACCAAAAAAGAGATTGTATGCAGGTGAGTTTAGGTCTCTTTTCCTAATTAACAAGTGATAGGACAAAAGGAAATGGCCTCAAATTGCACCAGGGCAGGTTTAGATTGGATATTAGGAAAAATTTCTTCACCAAAAAGTTATCAAACACTGGAACAGGCTGCCCAGGGAAGTGTTTGAGTCATCACCCCTGGAGATATTTAAAAGACATGTAGACATGGAACATGGTTTAGTGTGGGACTTGACAGTGTTAGGCTTATAGTTGGACTCAATGATATTAACAGTCTTTCCCAACCTAAATTATTCCAATATTCTATGATACTATGTTTCTTGAGCTTTTTATCAGTCTTGACACTTACAGTGCTCCCCTGGGAAAGGTACCAGGAAGATTTGTCTCTCCTGCCTTTCTCCTTTCCAAAAGTTCTGTAAATGAAAAAATATAATTGCAATCAAGACTTTTCCTGGTAGCCCTACATTAACACATTCACAAACACAAACACAATCAGGGCATGAGACAGAAATGCCATGTTTCTCTGATGGGAAGCGCTGCAGTCCCCTTCTGCTCTTTTCTTGCATTCAGAGCCCTGCACACCCAAGACCTCACACTAGTCTACACCAGCACATATCACGAAGGCAGCATACTGTGGAGTTTGCCCTCAAGCATTCTAAAAAAATTTAAATGTTCATCATCTTCTCTAGCCTTTAGCTCTCTCAGCCCAGAAAAGCAGGTTTATTTGTCTCTGTCCAGTCTAAACCACTTGAAGTGAAGGACCTTGGCACTCCAGACATAATCTTGAGAAAGTTCTACCCCTTTGTGCACCAGAACTTCCCAGAGGTGACAGAGTTCCCTCAGTAGAAGATCCACTGATGTCTCATTGTCTAGTGAACCGGAAAAACATAGTCCTGTTTTCATTTCTCTCTCATGTTTACAAGGATGAAAACAGTGTCAGTTATCTCCAGATGCTACAGATGCTAGTTCTCCAGATAGTAAGCAGCATAGTCCCTCCTTCTACCTCTCTGTAGGTCAGTGGATGCACAGAAGGACCCGAGTTATGGGAGCTGGGATCTCAGAGCTGAAACTAAATCTTATAACTGTGTTCGATGGAGATACTATCTAAACACTGTCTCCGCCAGGCAGTCCCACTGCCACAGGTCTCTTCATCTTGGCTCATGAGGGCACTGTAGTCTGTAGCTCCATGTTGGAACCCAAGGAGCAGAGGACAGACTATTACCCTGATCCTCATGCCTTTGGGCACATCATGCATCACAACGAGTTCAATATGCTCCAAAACACATAACTTGGAATAACAGGCACAGGAGGAAACACACCTCCTGAGCTTCTTCAGTGTCCAGGTAACCGGCACTCAATCCTCACTGTTACCAATATAAGGAAGAATCTGTGGTTGTCCCAGGCAGGACACTGGTATGGAAGTCTTCACCTCTGAGACTCCTGTCACCATGTTAGGGGGTACCGTTACTGAAGTCAGTGCTGCAGAGGTCAGTAAACCCTACCCTGGAGGACACTGCCAGTGCTGTCTTAACCTCAAGAAATGCAGGACCACAGTCAAAGCTGAAAAGGACTCCAAGCATGTGTGGTTAGTAGAAAAGCCACTATTAGGACAAACCACAGAGATAACTGCTGCTCCGGAAATATCTTCAGATCAGTCCTCCTGTCATCACTAATACATAAGCGTATCATGAATCTCATTGCAGTCAGCAAGACTGCTGAATAAGGGCTATTATCATGAGCGAGAGTTGACAAGGGTTGCTCCATGTTTCATACTCTCATTCTGTACTTCGTAGGCTACTTGTGGAAAGCTGTCTTTCCAAGGTAAATGTGTGTAAGAAAAAAGAATTATCATGATATTCAAGAAGAAGTATATCAACATAAAATTTTTTTGAAACATTTTGATTATCTGAATACATATTACACAAAGGAAGCGACAGTTTAATTCAGTTTAAATTGCCTATACTGGCTTAACATTTTTAAACTTGGAATAATCAGAACTGTTATTTTTTATAAGATCTCTAAGAGGCACTGTCAAATACTGCAACTATGTAAGTATATGATCTATATTACCAAAGAAAGATTTTCTGTTTATTTCTTTTGGTTTTAAACCAATCCTGATTTTGATGTTTTTTTGTCTTAGATTAATGGAAGGAAGATAAGAAAATGGAAATTAATTTTATCTCAGCTGTTTAAATGGCAAACATTTGTTTCTTTTAAGATAGAAAAGTGCAGGACATGTATTTTGCACTAAAGATCATGTTTACAAGAAAGCACATGAAAACACATTTACAAGAAAGAATTGTTGAAATGCAGGAAGCTAAATGGAGAAAAAGATAGCCAAATAAACATGGATCCTTATAGCTACGATACCTGGCTATGTTATGTGAGTGAACAAAATCATTGAATAAATTCAAGTGCATTGAGGGAAGCATCCAGTGAAAAGTGGGGTAGAACTACATACAGTCTAGTATCATTAATGGAAAAACTTTCAGGTAGATGTAACTTGAGAAGACTATTAAAAGTTGAATTTGTTTCAAAAGACAGTGCAAGAGCAATTTGGAGTATACAAAGTGGACTTCATGTTAAAACTAGTTTGCTTTGGCTATCATGGCCATGTATATGATTATATCATGGTCCTTAATGAGGAAACAATTTTGAAGGAAAAGGAGTTAATGTGGTTCATAAATGTTTGATTAAATAGAATAAAAATAACTTACTCCTCCCCACCCCCTTTTTAAAAAAGAACATGTAATTAACTGTTTACAGGGCTATATCATTTATACTATCATTTTCAGTCCTTAAAATCAGTGGCTTTGTTTATAAAGTTCTTGTGGTATGTTTGCTTATTTAGGAAATCAGACTAAATGTTTAACATGGAAATCTCTAAATGAGAAATCTGGTGATATGCCAGACACAATGATCTTTCCTACTTTGATTATGTTTACTTTCAGACACAGATAGGGCTGAAGTAGTTCCTTACACTTTGGCAATGTGCAAGGTCCCCACAGCCATCAATTTAGCACACCATAGCCATACTGTTTTTCCTGTACAGATTTGCAAAACTCTTAAGAGTGTGGCATTCATGTATTTCTGACCTACAAATATGTATTTTCCATCCTTGAAAAGCAGGTCTCAGAGGGACAGAGATATGGTGTCACTGTGTGCCAGTGTCCAGCTGGATCTTACATGCAGGACTCAGTTCCAAAGCTATGACGGTTTTTATTAAAACAGTCTTTCAGAGTACTTTGTAGTTTAATTTCATGCAAGCTTGGAAAATCATTAATACTGATCTACACTCTTTGCACATAGTTTATATTGTACTGATTTGTATTAGGTCAAATATTAAAGTGCTAATTTATACCAATTTCTGAAGCAGTCTGTACAATAATTTATTATCTTCAGATATTTCACTTAATGAGAACCATGTAGAGTTTTACAGTTCCCAAATGACTCTCAGTGAATAGCATAATGACCTAACAGCTTTTCACTAATTCCTAGGAAATGTATGTATATTTAGAGATTTAGAAAGTCAAAATGCTACTTGGTTACTGATTACAGATGGAACTCACTACAGTTGCAGGATAATTTTACAAAAGCAATATGAAATTCAGAAAACAAATAGTGCTACGGTGGTTGGAAACTTTAAGTCAAATGCTGTCTCACTGTTAGTGAAAGATCACTGAAATATATGTTTTTCTATGAGTGCTTTTCCATGGACCACAAAGCTTTATTTTAAGACTATATAGTGGACTACCATCCATTTCAGCCAAGGGGTAAATAATTGATGGAGAAGATTTTAATAAGTCTAAATTTTATAGTCTTAAACAGTAGAATTTTGAAGGCTTATTGATCAGTTTCCCAAAGGGAAACAAGGACATATAATTTTTATATATCCTCTGAAACACTCTTATGTGTTTTTAGTAAGGAAAATATATTTGGCTCTTAAAAACTGAGTATTTTCATGAGGGAGGTAAACTTTCAAACCAGCAAAATATCAGAGCAGATACCTGACTCAGGAAAACTGTATTCAGTAGTTAATGCCTACAGACTCGCTGCGTCACCCTAGTCAAGGCATTAAACTCTGCTTCCTATTTTCAGGGCAACCAAGGTTTTAAATGAATCACCTGAGTTGTTGACCTAATGCTCCAACTGTATAGCAGTCATTATATTCAAAAGAGACCACAAAATGCTTCACAATCCTCCATTCACTCTACATCAGAAAACACTACTCCTGTCTTACAGAAAACTTAGGTCTAAAGAGCAAAAATGGGAATATAAAATTCCTTCAAACGAAGTCGGGGAGATAAAAGGCACTGGTCATCCCACTACACCTCTGGAAGGATTTATTAGAGATGTTACCAGGGAGTCAGTTGCACTTCAAATTACAGAAGAAAGTAACACAAACAAATATAGCTGCCAATAACTCTTACAGCTTCAGGAAAATTCCTTCTTCACCTATCACCACTTTCAAACTTTTGTCTTAAATCTTTTTGTTGGAGAGTTGCTGTTATCAGCATAAAGCATGGGTGATAGCTCTGCAAGCAAGCAGAAGACTCTCAGGGGAATTATTTATCCAATATCTAACAGGTCAACACAGTTAGGAGGGACTCAGGCTCCTATTGTAACCCTCAGATCTTCAGTGCTATTTCTGAACATAACACAGACCCTCAGAAGTACTTTGGTGACAAAATTTTGTGAAAGGGCCCTTAAGAAACCCTTAAGAGCCTGGCTGGGCACATAGGATGGCAAGAAGTATTGAATGTTAAAGTTTATAGAAACATGTGCCAATAGAAAAAGAAAGTGTCACCGTCCTTTAGAGTACAGGGGGAAGTAATGAGCCAAACTGATATACACTAGATAGACTAGTTTGTTACTTTCTAAAAAACCCCACCCAAGCCATCAATTTTTATTCTTAACTTTTTCTTTATTTAAAGAGAGTTTTAATCTTCTATTTATATTGAAATTCAATTTTGGTGTAGTTAAATATGGACATATAAATTGCAAGTATGCATATATACTTGTAACTGGAAAAAAAAAGAGAGGCCTGAATACAAGTTAAAAAACTTCTAAATTTTAAGGGGTTTCAAAGTTCATGTTTTGCAAGAAATATCCTATGTAGAACTCTCTTCAAATAAATTTTTAGTGAAAGGATGTAAGAATGAAGTCTATTATAGCTACCATATCAGAAGAATTGAGCAAAGGATCCATAATGCAAAGCCTCCGTACATAATTGTGCACACTTCTTACCAAGAACATTGAAATGGACTGATGGACTGTGGTCTTTTCAGTAGTTTTAGAGACTAGCATTGCTATCAAACTCCTCTTACATTTTATCTATTTTATGATCTATTAATGCAATTCAACAGAAAGCATCCAAATAAAAAGGTTTTCAAGATCTCAGTGAGAAAATAGCAGTAAGGCAGAAGAGCCTTACATAATTCAGCTGCCACCATCTGTAGTTAAGATACTGGACCATCGTCTTAAATAGTGTAGTTTGTAAAAACAATCAATATGGCTCACAAAAACATTTACTGTATGTTATGTCAGGAGAATACAAAACAAAATTCCTCTAAGATATGTACAGGGACTCTGTTGTAATCCATTTGTTTGTGCTGGTATTGTTTCCTTGGGCTATTCTAGCTAGCTTACTGAATCAAGGCATAGAATTACAAACAAATCTTCTTATCGTGAAAGATTTTTCTTTTTTCCTCTAGGTACTGCATTTGTTGTAACTTTGCCCTATACAGAAGCTGTACTGCCTAGCTAATTTCTACATGACAGAAAGCAGTTTTGAAGTCATATATCGATCCAGGCTTTACTGATGAAGCTGTCCTTATTCCCTTCATCCCCATCACTAAAGTCTGATAACCTCTCACCTACACGATGTCTGAAAGTCATTTTTAAAGAAAGAAACCTAAAATGCTTGTCTGTCTTTCAGCATCCTACAGGCTGGGAGGAATTCTACTATGTGGAGTACTATTAGGAGAGAAGGGTTTGTTTCTGCCTCTTCTTCATTCCGAGGCCTTGTGGCAACAAACATTTCTTCTCAGTGGACACATACTGTGTCTCCATGGTCTGACAAGACTCTAGCTTCACATCCAATGATTCTGACAGGGAGTCTTGAAAAAATATAAGTGAGAAAGGGGAAAAAATGGTTTTTTTTAATGTTATAGGAACTCCACTATCACAAGAGAAAATGAAAGCACTACATCCAGAAGGTATGTCACTTTTCAAATACAGAAGTTAAATCATAACATTTTGTCAAGCATACAAAGGAACGTTTGCAGGAATCATCTGTAACAGGAAGCATTAGGCATATCGGTGTGGGTTTTTTTTAAATATGATACAATACAGTCATGAAAATAAGCTTTAACTAGCATTGAGTCAGAAGATTAATACATTCAGTTTAGGAGTGGGCAATAAATGTGTGGATATGTACATATATATATATAGTATGTATAGCTATATAACTATTGGAAATATGTAATACCAATCAGATGTGTCTATGCCACATAGACCTATACTAAAAAACATGGTTTAGTGTTTATTTTCCTTTTATGTTTTTCCAAGTTATTGTGACTTCAGTATTATTCGTTATATATAGCAATAGCTGTAAAAAAAAAAAAAGGGAGAGGGAGATATAATCCAATAAAACTGTAATAGTGTGTCACAGTTCTGCATGGCTGGGTTCTGGTGGAGAAGGGGGGCATACAGGGGTGGCTTCTGCAAGAAACAGCTAGAAGCTCTGAAGGTCCCAGAGAGCAAACACCAGCCAGCTCAAGGCCAGAATCGCTGCTGACCAAGGCTGAGCCAATTGGCAATGGTCACAGCACCTCTGGGAATCACTTTTAGAAAAAAAAAAAATGCAGGCAGCTGCATTTTGCCAACAGAGAAGGGAGTGAGAAGATTTAAGAAGCTGTGCAGACACCAAGCTCAGGGAAGAAGGAGAAGGGAGGATGAGGCACTACAGGTGCCGGAGAGAGAGAGATTCCCCTGCAGCCCGTGGAGAAGATCAGGGTGAAGCAGGCTGTCCACCCGCAGCCCATGGATGATGACGGTGAGCAAAGATTCCATCTCTCCACACCCTGTGGAGAGATTGACCCATGCCGCAGCAGGTTTGCTGGGGCACTTGTGCCTCTGTAGGGGACCAAACTGGAGCAGTCTAGGCCTGAAGGTCAGCAACCCATGGAAGGGAGCCACAATGAGGCAANAGGGAGCCACACTGAGGCAATTGGTGAGGAGATGATGCCCCGACAGAAAGGACTCATGGAGACATTTGTGGTGGACTCTGTCCTGTGGGTGGGACCTCATGGTGAAGCAGGGGAAGGATCTGCAGAATACCCTCTCCCCCCCCATCTAAGGAAAACAACTCATGAGGAACTGACTGAAACCCTCATTCCTCCATTCCCACTTCTCATTATCCAACTCTGGCTTCACTGGATGTGTGATGCAGTGTAATAAATCAGTTTCTTTCTTTTATTCTGTGTTGAGTCTGTTTTGCCCATGACACTAATTCTGGAGTGATCTCTCCCTGTCCTTATCTCGAATCCTAAGCCTCTCAATATATATATTTTCTACCCTGTCCAGCTGAAAAGGGGAGTGATAGAGTGGCTTTGGTGGGCATCTGGCCTCCAGCCAGGGCTAAACCACCACATAGTGTCATAAACAGCTTTCACTATAACACTCATTGCAAACTGAAAGAATACTTGAAATAAGAACCTTGACATTTGTGGTAATTCTGGTATGATCAATGACCTCAACTAAACACTCAGTACTCAGGGAAAGAAGTGAAAGATAAGACACTGCATAATAATGACCTATAGTTGGAATTTAAAAGAAGTAGTGGACAAGTGATGATAGGAAAAGGCTTATATTTTGAGCAAACAGAATTCAGATGCCACAAGCAAGATAAAGAACCTTGAAGAGAATGATTGACAAACCTATAAAAGAAACAAGAATTCTACAGCACTCTGGAGAGAAAACCAGAGGAAAAACAAATAAAAGGAGTTCTCCTGTTTTGATTAGATTCTCGCTTCTAAAAGACAGCTAATAGACACACAGACAAGTAAACTAATCCAATTTCTCACTATTAGAAACAAAATTACATTATAAGATCAGTGCTAGTGCTGAAAGTCAAGCAGTCAAAAATTAGGAAATACCTCAATTGTCTCTGCCTATTCACTCTCAACTTGCCCCCTGGGACATAACTAGTATGAGAGCAATATAGTCATAAGTTATTTTGTTTCCGTTTATCCTGAGGGAACACTGAGCTGCTCTTTAATTCCATAATTGGTGAACAAGAAGCCGACATGTTCTGTTGGAGATAGGAAGGCTAAGTGATTCCCATGAGGAAAAATAAGCATGTTTTTCTAAAGTGTAATGCACATTTGTTTTAGTCATGAAACAGAAGCAAACTATAGGGTTAGTGAAGTAGTATGGCTGCTCCATCTGCTGAATTCTTGCTTCTGCGTTAATAGAGCCCCATTTGAATATGCCTTACCAGAAGTTACGGTACTACCAACATTTTATTTAATTTTGTAAAAGAGACATTATTGATTAGCAACGATGTTCAGACATCTAAACTGAGCTAGGAACAAAAAATTAAAGGGCCCGGATGACCTAATTCCTGAAACATTAAACAGCATGATTTAGTTTCCATAGAATCATAGAATGGTTTGGATTAGAAGGAATCTTATAGGTCTCTAGTTCCTGCCCTGCCGTGACGGGCAGGGACACCCTCCACTAGACCACATGGTCCAAAGCTCCATCCAAACTGGCCGTGAACACTTCCAGGGATGGGGAATCCACAGCTCCTTTGGACAACCTCTTCCAGCACTTCACCACTCACATGGTAAAGAATTTCTTCCTAATATCTAATCTAAATCTACCCTCCTTCATCTTAAAGCCATTACGCCTTGTCCTATCACTACACACCCTTGTAAACAGTCCCTCTACGGATCTCCTGAAGGCCCCTTCAGGTACTGGAAGGCTGCAATAAGCTATTCCTGGACCCTTCTCCAATTTGAACAAGCCCAACTCTCTCAGCCTGTCTTCACAGCAGAGGTTCTCCAGCCCTCTGATCTTTTTGGCCTTCCTTTGGACACTCCAACAGCTCATGTCTTGTATTGGGAACCCCAGACCTGGGCATGGTACTCTGGGTGGGGTCTCACAAGAAGGCAGTAGAGGGGGGGAGTCATCTCTTTCACCCTGCTGGTTACACTGCTTTTGATACAGCACAGGATATGGCTGGCTTTCTGGACTTCATGGGTTGATAGCCAGCTCATGTTGTGCTTCTTATCCATCAACACCCCTAAGTCCTTCTCCTCAGTGCTGTTCTCAATCCACTCTCTGCCCAGTAGTTGTGCTTTGGATTGGGCCAACCCATGTGCAAAACTTTGTACAAAACTTGGTGAGGGTGCACCTAATCCCACTATCCCTGTTGCTGACAAAAATGGTAAAGAACACCAGAAGAAAATGCTTAATGTTGAGCACATACAATTGCCTATGAAATCAATAGTTACTGCAAATTATTGTGATCTATTAATATTTTTTCTTATTTTTATACATCTTAACATTAAATGAACTCAAAAACAATACTAGACAGTTTTTTAGAGTACTGTAGTAGGTGGTTTAGAAATATCTGTCTTGAATGTTGACTTAAATTTATTTTTATTATTCCAGAGATACTTGGAACATGCTATAAATTCAATTGAAATAATAACCATATTTTTCTTCAGTATAGGTCCATATAATAGACCACTAAAATCCAAACACATCTGAAGAGACATGAAAATTACTTCAAGCAATGCTGCATTTTTGGAGTGAGAAAAGAAAAATATTTGATTTTATATTTACTGCAACAGAAAAAAAGGTAATGACAACTTATAAAAAATGAGATTTATGCATGAGGGCATGGTAATAGGAAATATGGGTTTCCCCCCCAGATTCTACAGATTTGTATCACTCTAAAAGAACCAATTGCAAAAGGAGTCCAGAGCAGGGGTTTCTTTGTATTTTACAGTTTATAGTTTTGAGATCTCCTATGCTATAGGAAAAGAAAGCCATTTATGAGCATAGTACAATATTTAAAAACATCCTTTGTTAAAAGCTTAAGTTTCGTTTACTAAACCAGTGTCATTAGATGCTGATATGATCACATCTCAGCATCTAGAAACCTACCAGTGCTCGCATTAGTGTCGTTAGCTGGTGTTAACTCCATGTAAGAGCTAATAAACAGCACCATAGCTGCTCATGGAAGCAGAACAGAAAATGCATTCATTACCGCTGTGCAGTTTAGTGTTAAACTTCCTGCTGTGCTTTTCTCAAATGCTAGTGAAAACTGCAATTGTTCTAAAAGTTGTACAGCAATTTTCTCTTTGATAACCACTCAGGAAAAGAAGCACTACTGAATATTGTCATGACTTCTAATCAATGATTAATTAAGATTATCTCTGATTACTTATGTGCTAGAGCTATAGAACTACACTGCCACAGGATAATATGGCCAGGCCCAGGCACACTGAGTCTCATGATCTTGCTTTTTTCCATTCACCTTTTAATTTGGCCCAAATGTATTATGAGTTCACATAACTCTTAATACAGCAACAGCTATGTTGCTGGCAAAAAAAAAAAAANAAAAAGCAAAACATATGTGTGAGAAAAAAAAAAAAAAAAAGAAAAAAAAAAGAAGTGTTGATTTGGGAAACTTAACTTAGTTTATAGCCAATTAACATTAATTACAGACACATGCATTGAGAAACAAAGAAGATATAAATTTTCTCAATTCCCCTTGTTCTTGCTGGAGATTATGCTCTGTCCCTTCAGTCTCTATAGGACTGAAGCTGGTGTTAAGACCTTGACAATCTTCCCTTACTCTGAACCAGTTTGGAGTTCAGAACAGGAGACAATGTGGACTCATGCTTGACTAATAGAGAGGATGAGTTCTTGGGTAGTCATTCTGTCTCAAAAAGGTAAGTCTAAGATCTGTAGGTTGAAAAAAAAAACAGCCCACATTTTCTTCCCTCATTTCTTTCTCTAGATTTCCCAGAAACACTAGCTGTGAGAAATTGTATAAAAAATAGTTTACCGCACACACCATTTTCTAGGAATCATACAGAAAAAAGATAGTAAAATTAATAACATATTACTACCCTGTGCAAATATTGCCTGGAAAACCTCTTATGTTTGATTCTTACTGTGAAGACTATTTTCCAAATAGTAGAATAGTAAGTGACATTTAGAAATTCAAAGCTGAGTATGCATATTAAGTGCTTATGCTTGAGCTGTTTAGGGTAATTTTCAGATTCTGGGAGAAAAAAACAATGGCATGTTGTCCTATATGTATTTATTTGCTTGTTTATTTTGGTCTGCTTTATGGATAAATTGCTTGGTGTGTTTGTTTTGGGCTGCTTTATGGATAAATTGCTTGGTGGTTTGGTTTTTTTTTTTAGTTGCTGTGAAAAAAGATTCTAAAGAAATCTTCCCACAGGTACAACTTTAATGCTAGGACAGTTGAATTATAATGTAATTAACTACATAGCTATTTGTCTTTTTTTTAAATTTAATGCTAAGTACTTTCCCCTGCTTCATTTAGTGCTTAATGTTATACAGGGATTTTTATCCCGGTAGTGACTGCAGTTATGTAAACTAATGAATTAAATTTTATCCTATATTCATCCCAGTTCTATACATAAAAAGTGAGAAATACACACTGTAGAAGTATTTTCCATTATGATTGTCTAAGAGTTGGAAAATCTTTATCTGAAATGACCCTAAAAGACTCTCCAGTTAAAAACAGCTAAATTATTTGAGACATCATTTGATTACAGAAACACTGATGTAAATCCAGAACAAATGCAAATGGAGCTACCCTGGCTTTAATGACCAGAAGCTGACCCTGACTTTAGAAAAAGATTCAAGTACTGCCAAAACCCAGATCTCAAACTTTATTAATAATGTCAGTTTAGCTTTAAAGAAATTTAAATTTGAAGTATTTGAAATTTAACTGGAACCAAGATCTCAGAAAACACAACAATATTCCTGAGATTTATGCAGTTCTCCCATGAAGAAAAAAAGTGAAAGCACTGTACTACACACCAAGAATGTAAACAGTTATTCTGAGTTCAGATGGATGACCATTTGAACGCTTCTGGAGATGCTGGAAAAAAAACCCAAACCACCAACCTTTCTCTCCAAAAAAACCCAACCCCCAAAAAATCAAATAGAAAAAAAAAAGGAAGAAGAATGTGGGACAACAATTAACAGTGGAAAGATATATTAGCATTTAAAATATTTAAATCTTTTTGGAATATACAATAAAATAAACAAATCTCAGCATATTGTTAAAATGTGGTGTTAATAATATTTTAAGGGAAGAGAGAAGAAACATGAAAAACAAGAAGTAAATAGAATAACAAGTAAAGCATGCACAAGAATTGCATGAATATCATAGACAGCTAGACAAATTATAAGAAAGTAAGGTTCTAGAACAATTTCCTAATATTAAAGGATTAAAACCCAAGCTATTTAAGACAGAGACCAGTTTATAAGAGCAGTTGTAAACCTTTTCAACTACAATAGACTGTATTCAGTGGCATGAGAAATTCTTTCCAGTTTAACATGTCAGTTCAATGAGTGGAAGAAGTTATAAAGAGAGAATATTCAGCCAAATTGATTTTTTTTTCTGACTTAGAAATGGAAGAACCTAAGAACTTGAATACCAAAAGTAGTTTTTGTGAAACTACCTAGTAAGAAATAAGGTTTTAAAGGAAAATAATGTACTCTTTAAATCTGACCTCAGTAAGTCGACTATTTAATTTCTCTTAGGAAAAAAATTATATATCAAAAGGGAATATACTAATCTGACACTTACTAAGAAGTTCTATATTCACAACAGCTGATGAGTTCCGTCCACAGGCAAGAGTAAAGCATAAGAGGTGTATTTTATTGCTTCAGTAGTAATTTGGTGACACTGAAATTAAAAAGGTCATTCACAATGTAGAAGCAATGATATATTACTAAAGATGAGTGTAAAGAATTAGGGCAAGTATATGAGGAGTCAGAAAGATTAAGGAGAGAAAAGACTTAGAGTTCTCTGAGACCATTAAAAACATAGAGCTAAGAGGTGATAATAGAGTCTATACTAAGAAGGAAAGAGAAGGAAAATGTAGTACCATCACTTATCAGGGAGGAAGAGTATTCAAATGGGCTGCTCAGAAAAAAAATAAAATTAAAGGAACGTTTTCTTTTTGTTTTCTTTTTTTTTGGATGGAAAAGGTTATGACCAGATACTCAGAATAAACACAATTTCTTTAAAATAGCTGTAGGAATCAAATAGATAAATAAAAATTCCAAAAGAAAATTCACGTCTTCTCCAGAGTTAAGTCCACAGGAAATCCAACCACAAATAAAAAATGCTGCATATAAAGAGACAAGACTTCATCTTCCCTCATTATTCAATCTTCAGTCTCTTCAGTTTTGTCAGCTGAACTGCCAGTTATGGTCTGTATACTCTATGTTCACGAGGGTATCCTGAATACTGCCATACCTAACAGTGCTTTTATGCGCTTTGGTTTAATCTCTCTCATAAGAAATCAAAGACTGAGTTATGTATCAAAACACAGTCATTATGGAGTTTTAAAATACCAGCATGATATTTCTTTACAAATTCTCACACCTTTTTCCTAAGAGGCCTATATTACTTTCTGAATTGAAGTGAAATATTAGTTTTACAGGTATAATTAAAGGATCATTCTTACCACAGTAGGCATCAGGGTGCAATTAATTGTTGAAATGCATTATAAAGAAAAAAAAGTAACATAGATCTGGTTAGACACTGAATGAAATATTGTATTAGCAAGAAAAGATAGCCTGGGGTTAAAATACCTGAGGTGTCCATCCAAGGATGGATAGATCTGAAAGTATTCAGGTAAAGATACTTANAAAGATACTTATGTTTACAAAGTAATGATCATGAATACTGGGTATGACGATTTAGGTTAAGAAAGGCAGATCTAAGAATTTTTTAATCCTTAAGAATATTGCTAAATATTCACTTCACTTCAAAGTTAAATATGTCAGAACTATAGAAATTATATAAAATGCACATTTGTAGCAAAGTATCTTTCTGAGTTAAACTGAGTTACATAACATAAAAAGCCAAAAGAAAAGACTACCCCAAAGTAATTCATACCAAAAGAACAAAATAAAATAAACTTAGCATGTTACTGATGAACTCTGGATGGGGGAAAAAAAAAACCAACAAAAAAACCCCAGGACAGCTGGGAGTCTGTTCTAGACACCACAAGCTTTCAGAAATATTGCATAAACTTTTAGAAAGTCAATGAGTTATTTTCAGTTTTGTAACACCAGACGTAATTGACCAATCCTAAACTAAGGAAACCTATGCTTGATTCACATTCGTCAACCATTCACCTCTTACTAGGCAAAATCCATGGTGATTTAAGGGTCCTAGTAAATAAAGAACAATAAAATTTGTTCCTCAGTGAATTTGTGGAAAAGAAGTAAAGGTGTACTCACCTACTTAGATATTCAAGTTTTATGTTTATTGATTTTCAAGGCCCAAATCGATAAAACACTAATTTGTTCTCAGAGATCATCCTTCTCTGAATAGGAGGTTGATCCAGAGATATTGTAAGGTCCCTCTCAGTCAGAATGATGCTGTGATTCTATGATTTTAAAACCAGCTTAAAAATAAATAAATAA